>JAMJFZ010003268.1:9357500-9540000 GCA_026225945.1 Cricetomys ansorgei
AGTTCAGCTGAGGAAAAAAAAAAAAACTTATGTAAGAGGATTTCATTGTAAATGAAATGAATCACTGACATTTTTTAAATGAAGTTGAACAAAGAGACCTTACTATAAGCAAAGTGAAAAAAGGGAGCTTGAAAGATGACCTAGTTTTATTTGACAGTGTTTGTAATTAAGTTATACAGCATGTGTACTGTTTTGACTGCCTGCATAGGAGCAAAAGAGCCATTAATTTTCCACTAACCTATAGCTTTTTAGGTATGTAATTAATGATCTCTAGTTGTCTATACCTCCCTGCACTTCAATACTTGAGGAAATTTTGGATTATTTAGGCCCAAAATGAGTCATTTTTCTGAAAAAAAAATGACGCAAAAACATTTTGATTAGTGTGATATTAATGTTTCAATTTTCCATTTCAGTATATGTATATAGATAGCCCAAGGTAGGTATATAAAATACCTTTCTGGAACCATTAGTAGACTTGGAATACACAGATGTGAATTTTATATAAAATATCATGTGATTTGTAGTAACATGTTGTCAAAAATTCTACTTCAAGGACTGGAGACATGGCTCAATGGTTAAAAGCATTTGTTGTTCTTGCAGAAGACCTGGGTTCAATTCCCAGCATGCAACATGATGTTTCACAATCATCTGTAACTCTAATTCCAGGGAAATCCAGCCATCTCTTCTCACTTCTGAAGACACCAGGTATGCACGTGGTACATTGATATCCATATAGGCACACACACACACCCCCCACTAAAATAAATTTTAAAACTCTAACTCCAAAGAGAAAATGGTCTCATTCTGTTTTTCAAAATAGTTAAGAAATTGAAAGATCTCTTTTCTTAGAAATGATCTGTAGGCTGCTTCATGGTGCTAGAAATTATTCCAAAAAATACAACTCAAATAATATATGTCCCTGAAAAAAAAGAAAAAATCCTGAAGTTCTATTTAATACAACAAGGTATCTTAACCTTTCTGAATTTAATATTCATAACTTGTGTATGGACCTTTGATATTAATCTTCTATGTGTATGGACAATGTAGAAGATTAAATGACATAATGTGGTGGACATTCTGGCACTGCTAGCATTCAAAAAATTATACTAATTTTTCTTGATCACTAAGAGTGGTAGGGAGAAGAACAGACTGAGGTTTAGAAACTTTCTTCTGCTTGTCATATATAGTTACCTTCCTCTATATACTGAAATGGCACAAACATAATGAAAAATATCAGAGCTGAAAGAAAGAAAGAAAGAAAGAAAGAAAGAAAGAAAGAAAGAAAGAAAGAAAGAAAGAAAGAAAGAAGAAAGAAAGGGAAAGAACGCAGTCTTCCTGTAGAACCCTGTCATTCACTCTTTCCTCCTTAACAGATCCTGCAGTTTGAAAGTTCATTTGGTTTTCTTTGTAAGGTATACAGGTGCATTTCCCAGTCTATCCAGGTGTTCTTAATCCTTCTTTGCTGGCAGATCTAATTTGGTGGCATTTATTTGCTTCCCTCCCAAGCACTTTTAAATTCATTTGGACTGAAAGACCTGGATTTTTAAAATATGGAATTCTGTCAGATTACAGAAAGCAAAAATGTGTGTTGAAATGGACTGGAAAACCACTCCGTCAGTGCATCCTCCATAGGCTTTATACTTCCCTAAAACAATACTATTTATTTTATGTGTATGGCTGTTTTGCCTGTATGTATGTATGGGTACCCCATGCACACCTGGTGTCCCCATGGAGGCCAGAAGAGGGTGTTAGATTCCCCAGAACTGGAGTTACAGATGGTTGTGAGCCACCGTATGGTTTATGGGAATTGAACTGGGATCCTCTGAAAAAGCAAGAAGTACTCTTAACAGCTAAGCCGTCTCTCCAGCCCCTATTCATACTTCATTACAGTTCTCACAGTAGCATCTCTCAGGTCCTAATCATTTGAGTACATGTCTGAATAACTAGATTGTAGAGGTTCAAGGTAATTGCAGAGCACTCCAAGCATAACGCAAATGACCATCTTCACCCAAGCAGCTGTGACTACTCATGAGCCATCTTTGAGACAGTGCCT
The DNA here is from genome assembly GCA_026225945.1 of Cricetomys ansorgei. Lineage (NCBI taxonomy): Eukaryota > Metazoa > Chordata > Mammalia > Rodentia > Nesomyidae > Cricetomys > Cricetomys ansorgei. Next base: position 9,359,554 of record JAMJFZ010003268.1, read on the forward strand.
GTTGACATTCCTTTATAGGACTAGAGATTGAGGATGGCCACCATACTGTCACCTGAGATCACAACCACATCCTCCTGTAGGCCTCTGTCAGCTGTATGCAGTTCTTCCCTAATTTTATATGGCATGGTAGTCTCAGAAGGGGCTAGAGTATATAACCTGTGACCAGTTCACTGAAGGAGGGATTCTATCTACATGGCTATAGCAAAGCTATCCTATCATGCATGCTGGATTGTTTGTTTGATTGATTTCTTTTTTTTTATGTTGTTGTTGTTGTCTTTGTTTTTGTTTTTTGAGACAGAATTTCTCCGTTGTAACTTGGGTTGTCCTGGAACTCACTCTGTAGACCAGCTGGCCTCGAACTCACAGAGATCCGCCTGCCTCTGCCTCCCAAGTGCTGGGATTAAAGGCATGCGTCACCAATGCAACTCTTGTTTTGTTTTGGTCATGCAGCTGTTTCTGAGTCACCAATAGTCCTGTAAATAACCCCTCACTTGTGCTCTATAAATAAATCCAGTGAACTCATTGGTTTATCAAGTTGGACTTTGGTGGAATCATACTTTGGTTTGTCATTGGAGCTGATCTAGGATGAAGATATTTTTGTTCATCTGCCCAACTCCCCTGCACCCCCCTGGCTCCCCATGCCCCAAAGTTCACAAAACAGTTTCATAACCTTATGAGCCTAACAACATGCTTAATGTATAGTAGGTATTTAAAACATTATTTGGGGACTGGGGAGACCATTCAGTTGCTAAAAGTGCTTTCTGTGCAAGCATAAGGGTCTGAGTTCAAGCCTCAGAATCCATATAAAAACTTGGACAGGCTGATGACCCCACTCAAATTAAAGAAGCCACATAGACTGACACTTCCACCTTCTGGATTTTCTAAATTGCAGTTAGCATTACCTCTTCAGAAGGGAATGATGAGACTGGGTGAGGCAGACTTCGAATTTCCTCCTAAATGAGCACCCTTGCAAATATATGAGTGTATGTGTGTGTGTGTGCGTGTGTGTGTGTGTGTGTGTGTGTGATTGAGACTGGATTGAGATTGAGACTCCAGTTCAGACATTAATCCAATCTGCTGACAAAAACCCTTTGGAACTTGATCTCTATAGTTTCATGGTAGAAATGGTTTATATCTTTCATCAATTTCAGCCCACCCATTTCCTAAATGATTTTACATTTACTTCTTCAGAATGGAGAATATTACAGCATTGAAGATCCATTTGGGGAAAGCTATTACCTTCTAGTCAAAAGACTGGAATCTACCTATGGGTATAACTCACACCATTGTCTCCTCCCTCTAAGTGTCAATATAGGTCAGTCTTGGTGCTGCATGCCTTTAATCCCAGAGGCAAGGGAAGGCATCTCTGAGATGGAGGCCAACCTGGTTGAGTTCCAAGACAGCCATGGATATGGATACAGAGAGAAACTGTGCCTCAAAAATTAAAACAAAATGAAAAATGGGTTAATGAAGCTGGTCAGGTTGATCACCTAGCTAAGGCACCACTCCTCAGGAAGGCTGGTTCACTTTAAACCATTCTAATGAGATAAGAGACCAATTATCCTTTCAATGAGATAATGTTTTTCCTTCTCAGGGTTCTGGTTGTGAATTGGCCAGAGCTCCCTCCCTGGAGCTCACCCATCCCCCACATTCCCCAACACTCCCACCCTCAGGCCAGGTACCTGCCTCCAGACAGGTACTTCCCCTGAGTCATCAGTCTCATATAATACTGGTGGGCTTCGGGCTCCTCCTCTTTTGTCCCCTCTCTTCATCTTTTGCCCCACTCCTTTCCCACTCAGAAGCGGACATGTGTCTGACTCCACCCCAATAAACCTCTTATGCATGAGACCCTGCTGCGTGGTGTCATGCAAATTTCTTTCAGTCCCCTCCACCTGAAACACTGTTGCTAATAGTTACAGCTATGCTTTTCTGAACTAAATTTTCCGTTTCTTATCTGAATATGGTGGTGCATGCCTTTAATCCCAGCACTCAGGAGGAAGAGGGAGAGGGAGGCAGATCTGTATAAGTTTGAGGCCAGCCTGGTCTACATAGTGAGTTTCAGGACAACAGGACTATGTAGAGAGGCACTGTCTAAAACAACAAAAACAAATTTCATTTTTTCTACCTCTGTTCTAAATATCCTTTCCTTAACAGTTGAGCTTCCTTATTCTTTATCTGAAGTTTTGCTGGTCCTTTTCTCTCAAAGGGTGTGGCTTTCTTTCTTCCTCTCCATCTCCTTCCTCTGGGCATCTGCCGACTTTTACCACTTGAAAAATTGTCCTTGACTTGAAAGTAAAAAGCAAGGCAGATGTGGTCATCTGTACTTGTAATCCCAAGGTGAGGGAAGGCAGAGACAGATCCTTGAGGAATGGCTGCTCAGCTGGCTGAGCTTTAGGCAAATGAGAGACCCCATTAAAAAACAAAGGAATGTGAAAGGTAATGCAGTGTTGGAGACAAAGCTCAGCAGTTAGGAGCACTGGCTGTTCTTAGAGGGCCTGGGTACGATTCTCAGCACTCTCATAGTGGCTTACAATCATCTGTAAATCCAATCTCAAGTAATCTACTTCCCTCTCCTAGCCTCAGAGGGCACCAACACACGTGTGGCACACAGACATTCATACATGTAGATAAAAAGAACAACAAGGTGGACAGCTCCTGAGGGATGACACACGACGTTGACCTTCAGCTTCAACATGCGTGCTCCTGTAATTCAGTGATTTAGAGACTATAATATGAAGCACTGTGATAGTTTCCTCTGTTTAGTGACTAGACATTAAGAATGATAATACTCCTGGGTATGGTGGCGCTCGCCTTTAATCCCAGCACTCAGGAGGCAGAAGCAGGAGAATCTCTGTGAGTTTGAGTTTACATAACAAGTTCCAGATAGCCAAGATTATACAGTGAGACCCTACCTCAAAAGAAGAGAGAGAGAAACAGAGGGAGAGAGAGGAGAGAGAGGAAGAATGATGAAAGAAACTAGATAAGTAGATAGCTCTAATATTGTTACCCCTTCCCTTTTAAAATTAATTTGCTTGGTTTTTGAGACAGGATCTCACTATGTAACCCCAGCTGTCCTGGAACTCACTATGTAGACCAGGCTGGCCTCCAACTTACCAAGATCCATCTGACTGGGAGTAAAGGTGTGTGCCACCATGCCCAGTTTTTGTTACTGTTTTTTTTAATGGCAGTTGAGTATACATTAGATAATTTTCCTGAAATGCATTTGGATAGCATATATGAAAATTCTTAAATATTTTCCTGCCTATTGACCCTTTGCTTTAAGCAACTTTCTTTGCAAAAATAAATGATCATTCACAATGATCCAGCTGTGAGAATGCTCATAGTATGGTTTACTGTAGTAGGAAAAAAAACCTTAAACAATGTGAGATGATAAGGAAGTATTTAGAGCTTTGTGATAGCCACTCTATAAAATGCATTATCTAGATATCAAAAAGCAATGATAAAGAACCACGTTCATTAAAATAGAAGGATATTCCCTATAGACCTACATGAAGAAACACTTTCTAAAACAGGACAATTCCATTTTTATTATAAGTCCATATATTATTTATCTACAGCTCTCTATATCTGTACACTGAAATATTAATACTATTTATATGAGGTAGTATAGTTTTTCTTTTCTCTGCTAAGTAGTAGCCTTTCCATTTTCTGAAAAGAATGAGCAGTTCTCCTGTTAAATGTGTTTCTAAATGAATACAGGGAAGGTAAAGAAATGCTGGAAGAAATGAATAATTACAAAATACTTCTTAACAATTTCATGCTAATTCCACCCCTGAGGGCTCAGCCCCAAGCCACTGAAGTGCAAATGAGGATCTGAATTTTAAAGAGGGTGACAGAGGTCCTCCCAGGTTTTCCATCTTAAAGAGACCGACATGGGAATAGAATCTTGTTTTCTATTTTGAATAAACAAAACTTTACAAGAACACAAGGAAATATGTGGTGAAATATTCAGACACATATTATGAGGTAATTCAAAAACATCATTTCTCTGGTTTTAAAACTACTGTGATTTTAAAACCAAAAACTGTTCTCAGGTAACCAGATTGTCTCTTTTTTTCCCTGTAATAAATGCCTCTGTCTTTCTTTTTTTTTCCATGTAGATATGAAAATCTGGCTTTAATATCAGAATATTTATGTAAAAACAATTAGGATGGCAATTTGACTTAGCCTGCTCAACACACATATATCCTTTGTCTGCTGAGGATTTAGCAGTCAACTGAAGTCTTTGTGAAGATCTGAGAGGTAGAGCTAAGCCTATAATAACAGTGCCACATTCCTTCATTAAAACATACAACTACACTATTTCATTTTCCAGAAATACCACAGAATAACAATGTTTTAGCGCTTTGGCTTCTGCTTTAAAGGCAGATTTGCATTAGTTCTTAGGAAGTGAGAGTTTCAAAGAAACATAATTGCTACTGCCAGGGAGGCCCAGATAGTTGGTGATAAGGGAGGAAATGGAAGACACCTGTAGTGATAAGACCTCAAGTACAGAAGAGTGATACAACTTGAATCATGCTGAAATATTCATCTCTGCGTACATGCCAATATGAACTAGGGCCATCTGGTTTTAGGTACCACAGGTCTAAACGATTTTGCTGCAAATGATGCCTTCACTATACAGCAACCCTGTCTGTGATGGGTATTTTAAAACCAAAAGCAAACAGGAAGGAAATACTAATGTATTATATACTTCAGGCCCTTTCTTCCCTTTGTTCCCTACTGTCTTTCTCTTTCTCTTCCCAGTGATCTCCCCCACATAGCTATGCTGCTGGCCTTGGTAGCCTGGCTGTATTACATCAACCATTGCTAATGCTAAGAACATGAGGTTTTAGATAAACTATGGAATCAAAAGGTTTACAAATTGGACTTCAAGGGATACTTGGGTCTTGAAATCATCACACAACAAAAACAAATGTATTGAACTTTTCAAAATATCGAGATGACTTCCCTGCTTTAATATGCTACACTTCAGAAATTACTCACTGTACTTTCCCCCACCCACCCATACCCTTTTTTTTTCCAAGGCAGGGTTTCTCTGTTGTAACTCTGGGTGTCCTGGAACTCACTCTGTAGACCAGGCTGGCTTCGAACTCACAGAGATCTGTCTGCCTCTGCCTCCCAAGTGCTGGGATTAAAGGTGTGTGCCACTACCTCCTGGCTACTCACTGTACTTTTATTCCCACTGAAATGTCAGTTCTACAAGGAAGAGGGCTCTTTCGTATCCTCTGTTGTTTTCCTAGTGCTTGAAAAGTTCCTGGAACAACAAAAGTATTCAATAACTATTCCTTGAATTACTCTGATTTCCATCTTCTAAGGAATAACAGTAAGGCTATATCTATATTTATGTTTGTGATTGTGCCACCATTTTAAAGGTGGATTTTGAAGTTTAAATTATGATTATGTTTAAATTGTCAACCTGCCCATTTTTATCAAATATAGTTTTCTCTCTTATAATAAATACATCCTGACTCCATCTTCCCCTCCCTCCACTCCTCCCAGCTCCCCCCATCTCCCTTCTCCCTCAGATTCACATGCATACACCTGCTTTCCCCTAGAAAAAGAGCAGGCCTCCCAGGGTTACTACTCGAACAGGGTGGAGGCCCTACATCAATACTGGATGAAGGAACCCAGCATGAGGAAAAGGATCCCAAGGGCAAGTAAAAGGGTCAGAGGCCACCACACATACTCTACAACTTTTAGGAGTTCTACAAGAACACCAAGCCAGTTAACAATAAGATATATGTAGGAGACCCTAGGGGCTCTGTGTCAGCTGTTTCGGTTTCTGTGAGCCCCTATGAGTTCTGGTCAGTTGACTCTTTGGGCCTTGTTCTCCTAGTGTCCTCTACCAAGCAGGTCTAGAGAGACTATCCAATGGAGACATATGGATTTCCCAGGGAAGAGAAAGTAGAACAGACATTACAAGTGGGCTGGGGTAGGACAGGAATGTGAGCAGGAGAGATCAGGGAGGGGAAGAAGTATGGAGGGACAGAATATAGGGAGAAATAACCAGAATTGGAGGACATTTAGGAGGTGATTTAGAGACTTACTGCAGTGGAAACTCCCTGGAATCAACAAGGCTGACCCTAGCAAGGAACGCTAGTAATGGGGAACAGGGAATCTGAATAGGCCATCTCCTGTAACCAGGCAAAGTTTCCAGTGGTGGGACTGGGACACTAATCCAGCCACAAAACCTTTGACATGTAACCTAACCTACCTGCAGAATCCCCTGGGCCAATGTGGGGGAGGACAGAACCCTATGCCAGGGGAGGGAGCTCATGCCTGGCACTGCAGGACTAGCCAGGAACTGGAGACTGGATAGCCTGGACATGATTCCCAATGATAACCTGCTATGCTCCTAGATCAGTGCCTAATGCAATCATCATCAGAAAGGCTTCATTTGGCAGCTGAGGGGAGCAGATGCAGAGGCCCATGGCCAAACATAGGGTGGAGCTCAGTGAATCCCTCGGAAGAGGAGGAGAAAGGATTGCAGGGACCAGAGAGGTTGACAACCTGTCCATTTTAATGGTGGTTTGGGTAGTCAGAAATGTTGCAAATTGTATTATGTTTTCTATGCTAGTTGGTTGTATTGGACATTTATTAAGTTCTCCTTTTGTTAATATCTTGGGATAGGTGGAACAAAACAGACCTACCCATTTAAAGGAGTGTATAGGGTAATAAGACAAACCTGTAAAGATATGGTTTTCACACAATACACTATGTGTGAAAGTAGAGGTATGCTAAGAGGGCAGAGGCAATGCGAAGAAGAAGGGTCGTGGGGTTCACTCTTTGTAGGGATTGGGCCTTCAGATAAATGAGACACAGTCCTTTGTCTTCTTGGAATTTACAATCTAGAAAGGGAGATAGAGATACAAGCATTATGTTAATGCTTCCAACGTTGTACTAGAGATGCAAATCAAATGCTATGGTGACATTAAGCAGATAAACAGCTCTGCCTAAAAAGTCAGGATGAATCTTTATGAAATGGTTGATGCTTTTCATCTTGGATTAACAAGGTATAGATCAGAATGGAAGAAAGAATAGGAATGGGACTGGAGGAAGAGCATAGAAGCTAGAGGAGCTAAAGTGTAGGAGAGTAGAAGGCAGGGCAAAAGTTAATGCTATAGAAGAGAAGTCAGATTATGATGCAAGCAGATTGTTATTCTGTAGATTTGGTGATAGTGAAGATTTAGGTGTCTGTATCTCTGTCTGACTTCAGTTTTGTGGGCTGTCCTTGAGAGAGTATGTCCTTGCAGTGCTTATTTACCTCTAGTGAATTGAATACATGACATCAAAGTGCAGAACAATGCTTAATTGTTAATTTACTATGATAAAATTTTCTGTTTATGCCCTTTTCCTGGGAAGTCACAACAAATCCAGAAGGATATTCAGAGACATGAAAAGGCATATGGATTTGTCCTTTAGCTTTCAGATCCACATTAAATAAGTAAAGTACATGTTCTTCTTCCAGAGATCTACCTGACATAGATAACCAACATCCTAGATACAGTAATTAGGAATTTCTGGTTTTGCTTGGATGAAATCAAAGGAATTGCCTTAGTCTTGTTAGGGCTAGCCGGGCGGACTTCTAAGGAACCACGAGACATTCCAAACCGCTGCAAAACGCACGAGGCTTTATTTTTATCTGGCACGTCGGGTCCTGCCTATCCCACGCAGGAGATAAGCATGGCGGGCCCCCGATTCCTTCCCCCGAGACACTTTTATGGGGTTCAGGAGAAAGGGGTCTGGGGATGGGGGCTTGTGCAGCTATGATTGCTCAGATCTCTCTGTGTTAGACTAATTGGTTGGGAGTTTCGTGCGTGCGGGATCCAGGGGGGTGGTCAATCCATGCCCTTGGACTAGCTGTCCTTGAGACAGAGTGGTGCCTGGTATGCCAGGGAAGGATGAATCTTGCTGATAGGTGTTAAGCTTAATGGTCATTTCCCTGTGGGTGGGGAGGAGACTGAAGAGTACTGTTAATGGCTGTACTTGGGAAGGCATCTCTCAATAGGAGGCATCTCCCCCTATATGTGACTGCTAACACTCAGGTGAATTTCCCCTGTACGTGACTGCTAGCACTCAGGTGAATCTACTGTGACTGCTAGCACTCAGGTGAATTCCTAGGTTTTATATTTCTTAAATCCTTTCAGTCTCTTGAAACCCTTTTGGTATATAATGCAAGATTCTGTATTGCCCTACTTTGTAATTCTGAAATATATTCTTTCTTAATTTTTTTTTGTTTGCTTGTTTGTTTCTTGAGACAGTCTCACTATGTGGCTCTAGCTGTCCTGGAATTCACTATATAGACCAGGCTAGTCTTGAACTTACAGAGTTCACTTACCTCTCTGCCTCTGAAGTGCTGGGATTAAAGATATGAGCCACCATGCCTGGCCTCTGAAAGACTTTCAAATGGTAGAAGCTTTTACTGTGTTGTGTAGAAAATTTCTAGTAAGGCTAACAGGCTACTCAGGGTATATATCCATCATCATATTACTTTATTTTCAATATAATTTGTGCTTTATGTTAATAAAAATGAAATAGCAGGCAAATAATAAATAATCTACAATATAGCCAAAGCATATATCTTTGACTTTAGAGTGTAAAATGAGAACGTTTCTGTAATAGTGTGGAATTAAGCACCTAAAACTGAAATCAATATATGTCCAAAAATTAAAAATGGTACCAAAAGTCAGTTCAATAATTCTAACAGAAGCCAAATTACAGAGTATGTAAGGACATTGGAAAACAACAGCAGAGGCAAGTAAGAAAGAAAAGATGGAGGAGGAAGAGTGGGAAGAAAAGAGAAGCAAGAGAAACTGGAAGGAAAAGGATACTTGTTTTAAAAATGAGATAATCAGTTTGTCATAGGCCAGATGATAGATGTTAGCTCACTGGAGCCACTTAAAACAACTCTGTGGCTATTATAGATGGAGTTTTTCTTTCCTGTTCTATTATCTTTCAAAAATTGTTTATTTTATGTGAGTAAACACCACATGTGTGTAGTGCCCTTGGAAGCCTAGGGCATCAGATCTCCTGGAACAGGAGTTATAGCCTAGGATATCTACCATTTGGGAACTGAGACACAAACCCCAGTCCTCCTGAAGAGCAACAACTGCTCTGAACAGCTCTCCAGTCTGTCTTTTCCGTTGTTTTTAAAAAAATTATTCCTATCCCCCCCTTTCCTATCCCCCAGCTCCACTCCCTTTCCACCTTTCCCTAGAAAAGACAGGGCCTCCCAGGGACATTAACCAAACAACAGAAAAGCAAGGTACAATAAGACTAGGCACATATCCTCACCTCAAGGCTGGACTAGGCAACCCAGACATAGGAAAAGGGTCTCTTTTCTTTTTTTAAAGACAAGCTGAAACACACTGAAAGGAGGAAGGGATATTGTTAATCCAACCAGGAAAGAGTAAGACCACTACCATGGGAGCTGGAGAGTTGGCTCAGCAGTTAAGTGCATTGGCAGCTCTTTCAGAGGATCTGGGTTCAATTCCCAGTACCCACATGGCAGCTTCCAGCTATCTGTAACTCCAATTCAGGGAATCTGACACCCTCACACCAACACACATAAAATAAGATAAATTTTAAAAAAAGACTACTACCACCACTTGAGCCAAATTGGAGCAAGCTTGCTTTTTATTTATTGGGGCTGGGGCATATACTGAGATCTGGACAGAGACTACCTCCTAAATTTGGTTAAAGAGAATAACCCCAAGTCTATTTTGTGGGCAACCTCTTTAGGAGTAAAATCACATGGAGGTTTTGCAGAGTGAGACAATGGGATAATAAGGAAGTACAGAAAAATCTCAAAATGCAATATGGTGGTCATGTGATTAGGGAGGATCTGGGAGGGTGAAGAGGGAGGGCCAGGGTGATCTGAAAGTCAAGGTCATGCGTTGGGATAGGCCAGGTTCCAGGAAAGAAACTAAAACAAAACAAAACAAACAAACAAAAAAACCCTAGATACTTATTAACAATGCAGCATAATGGCTCCTGCCTTAAAATGGAGTTAGGCAGATTCCTCAATATTTGCTGAAATGCTGGTGAGGAACAAGAAAATAAAAGCTCTCTGTCTCTCCCTAGAAAGTGTGCTGTTGCCTGAGATCTACAAATGTTCCAAAGTCACATTTATGTGGAAATTTTCAATATCCTTTCTTAAGCTGTATAAGAAACGCTGTCTTCTTACCTAGGTATATTTCAGCTCGTCTGACATTTAATACTTGGTCTGACATTATTTCAAATACCCAGAAGGAAAGATGAATGTGGAATCTGATTCACAAAGAGCTCTTAGAAGAATGGGAAGGCATTGTAACACTTTTTTTTTCTATATCAGCTTGGTATTAATTTTCTCTTATTTCTTTTAACTTGGATTTTTTTAGCTCATCTTTCTCCTAGTAGAATGATTTGTTTTGAGAGTTTCCTTAAGAAAATGACCAATGACTGATAAAAAAATCTCCAATGACTCGTGATTTAACATGCTGCACATGCTAAAGACGAAGCTTGAGACACAAAGTGCCCTAGAAAATTCAGTGTGTGACCAGATTAAACTGTTACTTGGCTTCATGGCTGCTGGTAGTTGCACCTTATCCCTCAAGATGTTGATATTCAGAAGAGGAATAGAGACAAGAAAATCAGTAAGTACAATGCAGTGACAGCTGTTTTAATGTTATTGTTAGCTAGACTCTATGAAGACACAGAGTACTTTAGCCACTATCAGTGAATATTGAAGGAACAAGAACAGCTGTACCTTGTCAAAATGCTTAATGACGTGAGGAGGCTGCCATAGATAGAAGACACTATGTATATAAGAACAAACATATGTAAGAGAGCATGCTGTGTGCACACAGGCCACAGCTAAAACAATACCACTGAGTAGTAGAGCAGTTGAAGGGGTGGCTAGGAAAAGTCACATAGGTACATAGGGACCAGCTAGAGCATGCAACATCATAGATAGTGTTCTTGGGAGTTTGATATAAGTCATGGATCTATCCTTAGGAGAAGGGACTTATTATTTTATTTTCAGTAGTTCATTTGTTGATTAATGGTAATGAAAGGTCTTTGTTTCCATCAAGTGCCCCCTATAGCTATTACCCTTTACAAAGAAGGTACTTATTATTTATTGAGCTTGAATCACCTGACTGGCTAGTTAGGTAAACCTCTGGGCCTTACGTGGAACAATGATGATGGAACTAACGTGTCATAACTGGAAAATGTTCAATATGCTACTGGTGCTGGACTCCAAGAAATAATCTGCTATATTGCACTTTTGGTGTGTGTGTGTGTGTGTGAGAGAGAGAGAGAGAGAGAGAGACAGAGACAGAGAGAGAGAGACAGAGACAGAGACAGAGAGAGACAGACAGAGAAACAGAGAGACAGAGAGACACAAAGATAATGGCCATTTGGGGAAGATCCTTGTTGGTGTGGTCATTCTAGCCCCTTAGGGTCAGATCTAGGAATCTCAGCTACAAACTCAGTTCTCTCAGTATGCCCATCCTCCTCAAAATCAGACAGCCTTGATCTTACCAGATTCAGTTTCTCAGCTTGTAAGAACTGTGTCCAGAAATGTGGCTTTGCATAGGGCACATTCTCTTGGTTGGAATTTTACTCTGGGAATGAAATGTCATATCCTTACTTTGTGGATGGAGAGATAGGTCAAACGGGACATGATGTTCTCAAGAGATAAGCCCGTCAAGGCTCCACAGCATAACACATTGTTAGTCTCCACCAAAGAAGTATTCCCGCCTAGAGAACTGGGATTTGTCTTTAGAATCAGAACACTGATTTACCTGATACATTGTTACATGTTTTTCTAGAAACCCTAAAATGGGGTTATCATAATGTAGCTTGTCATAATGTAGCTTATATATAATCATAGTTTGTCCAGACACAAAATGAATTGACATTGGAAATTCATCAGCAGTACATTCACACCCCATCTCTTAATATGGAGAGATTTTTATAAGGTCACCTGCTCTATTCATTATTTTGTTTTAGTTTCAGAAAGAAACCTTTTCTTGTTTGATAGCCAGTTTGTAGAAACTGTGAATTGAAGTAGGTGTACCATTATGTATTTTTGCATGGTTTTAAAAAAGGACCATGAATTAAGCAGGAAGAAACCATGGAGAGTTCCAGTTTAGAAATTGGAGAATGGGTTTTTCAAGCATTGGAACTTTTTTGGCAAAGGAAATAATACCCAGAATATATAAAATTGTTAATACAGGGCTCCAAAGGAGCACTGGCCTATTTTTGTTTGCTCATTTTACACATGGGGGAACTGATGCTATTGTAGGGAAATTGATACGCCCAGAATAGGAAAGCTGGTCAGTGGCAGATCTAATAGTCAAAGATATATCATTTGACTCCCAGTCTAGTGCTATTTTTATGCCACCATTCACTATTAGTGAAATGGAATGGAAACACAAACTGATACCAGCCATTAAATGATTGCTGCAAGACACTCATTGAACGATTCTGACTAGAAAATTCCCATTAATGTGTCAAGTGTTTCTTTGGTAAAAAAAAAAAAAGCAAAACAAAAAACAAAACTAAACAATGGAAGACATCACTTTTTGTTGTTAGAAATCTCCAATACCCCTCATAGCAGTTTGTTTTTTAACCATCTAACCATCTGTGTTCAACCAACTCCAGTGCCATGAATTGGCAAATATACCCATGTCTTCTAAAATGTACCAATAAGTGTACTTGTAGAATGTCATCAACATGGAGGATATCTTTGCTAGTACCTGTAAGACATGAAATATAGAGTGAATACGATTGTTTATCAGGGTATGATGGGCACTTTTTGGGAATGTCATCACAGTGGAGTTGGATTGATACATGCATTGAAATGGGTGGTTCTGAGACACTCTTTGCATCTTGAAGAGATGTTTTCTTTCTTAGATCTGTAGTCTTAGTTGTCTACTAGCGTTGATATAGAGATGACCATAAATAAACAAGTAGAAGGTACAAACAAGAGTCTGGAGTGCCCCTTAGACTTAATGGTTTTCCTAGCTTGACTGGCTTGTAGGTCAGGAAGGAAGCTGTTGCATGTGGATGAGCACTTGGATATTTGTTTTACATAATGAATGGCAAGTCCTAGCTCCTATTTGGATCACATTATTTATTTATTTTTTTACCTTTGAAAAGTAAAAAGTAAGGATAACTTTATGTCTTACTTTTTAAATAGTTCTGTCATTATAAAACTGATTCATTAACTTTTGAGTACATCTTCTTACACTTGGTGGCCATTCAGAGTAAATGAAAGCCATTTAAACATTTAAGGCACCATACTGCATGTACTTCTACATCTTGCTTTTTGGCACAGCCATATTCATTTGCTCAGTCCCCACCTCTTGCTCTTATGAGAGCTAATTCCTCTGTGTTTTCCATCACATCTCTTGTATCTGCTCCCCACCCCCAAGTAATTTAGCAGACTACCTCTGGCTGTCAACTAAGTGTTCATTACTGTCATACACTGGATATACAAAAGTCCCTGTCTTTGAGTGGAAGAAATAACTAAACAAATAGCTGGGTAGTGGCAATGTGTAATGGTTAAGTGCTCTTGGAATGGTGTAAATATGGGTTATTTAAAGAGAATGGAGAGGATCTATCCACATAATCACATGTGGATAAAGGGAGTTAGATTAAGATTTAGAAAATGGAACTGGGCAGTGGTGGCATGCACATTTGATACCAGAACTTGGAGGCAGAGGCAGGTGGATCTCTGCGAGTTCAAGGCCAGTCTGGTCTACTACCCAGCCATTGCCACTACCCAGCTATTTGTATATTTATTTCTTCCACTCAAAAACAGGGACTTTTGTATATCCATTGTATGACAGTAATGAACACTTAGTTGGCAGCCAGAGTGAATTCCAGGACAGCCAGAGTTGTAACAGAGAAACCTTGTCTTGAAAAACAAAACCAAAAAACAAACAAAAATCTGGAAAATGGTGACACCTGAGGTAAAGTTGGGAAGCTGAGAGGGTAAAAGCCATGTGAGCTGAGGGAAAGTGGATACTCAGATTGGTCAGATGGGTTTAAAGAAAGCATATTATGGATAGGTGATCTGTGATTACTTTAGGAGTCTAGTTTCTCTAGGTAGTCAGCAATTGAGAATGCTAGCTCTGGTTTTGATCTTTGGTAAGATGTAAAGGAAACAGAAGGGGCTGGAAAGATTTCTCAGTGTTTAAGAGCACTTTGCTGCTTTTCCAAAAGACCCAAGTTTAGTTCCTAGGGGATCTGATGCCTCTGACCTCTGCAGGAACCTGAACTCATGTGCACATATCCAGATGCAGATACACACATCTACACATAATTAAAAAAAAAAACTTTTAAAAGAATAAAAGCAGCACCAAAAGTTTGAATGCTTCTGTGGCTTGTGTTCCAAGTTTTGTTTTTGAGTCAGCTAGTAAGAATATGGGATGCACTTTTTTTCTGTAGAAAACAACGGTATCTATGGTAATGATGTTACCAGGCCACTGAATAAAGTCTATGTAAGCCATAATCAGAAAGATCATGCTGTCTGAATGGCACTAAAGATACTAATGACCATGAAATTCTGTGATTCTTTGTTTCACTTGGGGGTTCCTTCCTTCTAAAATTTCAATAGCATAGAATAAAAGCCTTATTTTATTATCCCTCCAAGTAGTAAGCCAGCAGGGTCTGGGGTTTTCATAGCTCCAGGTTATTGCAAGTGTTTCATAAAAATGCAGAGAAGATATAAAAGGAGGGAGGGATACGAATGGGTATTTCAGCAGAAGACAGAGGGATGTAAAGAAGGAAATAGAGTCAAGGAAGTAGCCAATGGCATACACAATGATATATACTCCCCCACTCCCACTCCCAGGGGCATGGAGAGTGCTATGACAGCATGGCTGGGAAAGCTTGTCCTTGCCCATGTTTAGAATGAGGTATGATGAGAGAAATCAGCACCTAGTGAATTTTTACTGAGTTCCTACATGTCTTGTACACGTATTTGTTAGTTCTTGAAAGAAACATTTTTTTTATTGTTTTATGAGAAGAAACTGAGGTGCAAAAGAAGTTAAGGGACTTATGCAAGGTCAGACAACTAGGAGCATTTATTTATTTAAGTTAAAATATTTCATTTAGGTTGGGCATGGTGGCACATGCCTTTAATTCCAGCACTTGGGAGGCAGAGGCAAGCGGATTGCTGTGAGTTCAAGGCTATCCTGGTTCACAGAGTTCCAGGACAGCCAAAATTCAAAAAACAAACATTATTTTTATTTTATGTGTATGGGTTTTTTGTCTACATGCATGTAGGTGCACTGCATGCATGCCTAGTACCTGTGGCATCTACAAAATGGCATTAGATATCCTAGAGCTTTAGTTAAGGATAATTGTAAGGGACTGTGTGGGCACTGGGTCCCAAACCCAGGTCTTCTGCAAGAACAGCAAGTGCTCTTAACTGCTGAGCCATTCTCAAGCCGCATGATGCATATATTTACTAGTAAGAAAATTATGAGAAAGAATGAATTCTCATTTTCTTTGTGAAGAAATTGAGACAACAGCTATATGAATGAATCATTCAAGATGCAACCACTACATGTATAAAACCAGTAGAACTAAAGTCATGGTATCCAGACTCTTAGCCGAGTATGGTCGTCGTGTTGGCACTAAAATCTTGAACTTCCTGTCTCGAGCTTTATGAGGAAGGAAAAATTTTATTTAAGTTACCAAACCATTGAAAGTTAGGCCAACCTGAACAAGACTAAGGAAAAGATGAAACTGGTAAGGTTGTCTAGAGTGCTTTGTTGGAGGGATTTGAATCCACTGTTAAGAATTTTGGAGTTTATTGTTGTTGTTCGCTCCTCAACATGTACGAAACATTTTTGGTCCTCAAAAACACAATTTGATCTAATGCTACTGTTCAGTCCACTCTCTGTTAGAAACCAATAGAGAACAACGGTAATAAAGAAAATCCACTACCAGAATGAGTGGTAGGTAATGAATTCAGTGGGTACTTGAAGCAATTTATCCACTAAATTATGAGGGGTAAAGGCTTTGCCAAGGGAGGAGAACTCAAGATAGGGATAAACATATTCACAAAGGGAAGAGAGCAGGGGCATGGGGTGATCAGAGAAGGAAATGACAAGTGGAAAGACACGAAAGGAATAGGGAGTGGCATTTCTTTTGTAGGAACATAGTCCCACCTGGTTGGAACAGACTGAGGTGTCAAAAAGGATATATAATGAATCGTCTTGGGGTTGAGATAAGGATGCAGTTTTAGAGTGACATGATTATGTCACTTTTCATAAAGATGAGAGATGACAAGTAGTCATAGTGCTTGAGCTCTGTGTGTTGATTTAGGTACTAACCACTATTCTCTGTGTGTGTAGGATTCTTTGGTTGAGGAATCTCTGGCTTTAAAGAGCATATGATCTCACTATTGAAAACAATCCGGTTTGAAATATGAAATACGATAAGCATCTATGAAAGTCATGCATAGAAACGTGGGTGATGTATTTAAACTGGTTTGAAACAGAGTTGGGCAAACAGATACAAAGTTTGGTATCCTGAAAACACAGGTGGACAGCAGTATCCTCTGAATTAGGAGGACAAAATCTAAAGTTAGATGGGAGATAGGGAAGATCAGCTGGGGAGTTCTAAGATTAAAATTCCCTGGAAATCAATTGGCTTTACTGTGTAGGAATCACAAGACAAAGGTCTGGGCATCTAGATTATCTTACTTTTTTTCTTCAAGCTTGACTGCTGAAACATTTTTACAAAGAATATGTATGTTTTAGAGGTCAAAACTATGGGCATCTTCAATGGAAGGAAAGCAAGGAAGGGATGATAGAGTTACATGTAGGTATTTTTGTCTTACAGCCTACAGCTATTGGTTTCTTCATTTGCTCATACTATCGGTGATTCATTTAGTCTATCTCTATGCTAATTTAGTAAGCAGTATATAAACCTCAGATCAAACACATTCTGTATTCTATCTGTCTTAGTTACTTTTCTATTGTTGTGAAAAGACAGCCATGGCCAAGGCAGCTTATAAAAGAGAGCATTTAATTAGAGGCTTGCTTCTTGTTTCAGAGGATGAGTCTGTGATCATCATGACAGGGATCAAGGCAGCAGACAGGCAGGCATGGTGCCGAAGCATAGCTGAAAGCTTATATCTGATCCATAAACCTGAGGAAGAGAGGGAGACTGGACCTGGCATGGGCTTTTGAAACCTCAAATCTCACCCCCATTGACACACCTCCAGCAAGGACATACCTACTCCAACAAGGCCACACCTTGTAATCCTTCTCAAAGCAGTTCCGCCAGCTACGGATCAAGCATTCAGATATATGGGCCATTCTCATTCAAACCCCCACACTGTCCGTAGGCTTACAGTTAGAAGCATATATTCTTTTTAAAGGATTGTAAGTCACAGGATTGCTATAATTTGCAAAGCGGGGATACCTTTGTGACTTGAAATGGCTGGCACAGTTTTGAAGAACATGTGCTGAGCCTAGAGGGAGGAGTAGGAGTTGATAAATGAGAGAAATAAAACGAGGACCACAGTTTGAGTAAATATGCAAAGAGAAGCCTGAACATGGCATTTTAGGGGACAGTGAAGAGTCTCCAGTGGCCATAATGAAGGATTTGCGTGAAATGATGAGAGATGACTTTTCAGAAAGCTGATTACAGAGCCTTATATGTCAAGCTAAGGAGATTGGACTGTATCCCTGAGGCAGTGGGGAGCCATAATAACGAGGTTTAGCACCTTATCCCTCAGACAGATATTAAACTAAAGATTAATTGCATCTTTATATATGTATCATATCACAGAGCACCAAGGGCCAGTATTTAATGTCTCCGTATAAGTTGAATATCTTGAATCAAAAAGTGCAGAGGATTGAACTAGATGGAAAAAGGAATGGGGGAAAAAGCATCATTAATATTCATACCCTGTCATAGTCACAGTTGCACTTCATTTCTTTGTTCTATTCTTAATCTACTTTAAATATTTTAAGCATTAACTACACTATGTAAAAAAATTGTAATGAAAAGTTAGGACCATTGTGCACTTCATGTCAAATTTTCCAGTAAGATATGATTCTCCTTTAAATGGATCAGTTAAGAGTGCATAGTGCCTTTAAATTGTCACGAAGATGACTAGTACCAAATTGAGGACAAATTAGGTGAATAACTATTACTGAAAATCCAATCCATACTACAGTACCCATTTCCTCTTCAAGATTAGTGGGGCATTCGAACCTCAAGCAGAAATGATGGATGTTCTGATGAGGAACCTACACAATGATACGGCCAGCCAACAGCAGAGGGAGGCTGTATCTAAATTATGCCACTCTCTTTGTTTTACACAGGGGAAAAAAATGAGAACTTTGAACCACCACTCAGGTGTTTCTGGCTATTTCTATTCACAATGGAAAAAAAATTTCCATTTGTAATCTCTCTTGTGTAATATATTTGTGAACTTTTAAATGTTGGTACAGATGTGTCGTTGCCCAGAAACTGCTAAGAATTCACATTTCCCCTTTCTTGTTCCATCCTATTCTCTTTCAAATGAAGTTGTCTATGGAACAAGACGAACATGTCATCACACGTGGTTCAAAGGGAAAGGTAGACGCTTACCCAGAACAATTAATTTTGTGGTCAGCTCACTGGGGGATTTATACCACTCAAGGAAATAGCCTGTTCTCCTTCTGTCTGATTAGTAAAGCACAAAACATGAGGCTGTACTCCAGAATTTGATACATTTCCTACATCATAGTCACAAGAAGTTTTGACCTCTTACAAAACATATACAATGATACCTGGAAGACTGAGGCAGGCAAATGCCATGTTCAATGCCTGCCTGGGGTATAGAGCTAGTTCAAAGTCACCCTGGTAAGTTAGTGAGACTTCGTCTCAAAATAAAAAAGTGAAAAAAATGACTACAGATGACATGAGACAGTCTATTATGTGTGAATCCTGTGTTCAATCTCTAGTCACAAAAATAAAAATTAAGGGGCTGGAGATATAGCCATTAATTAAAAGCACGTAAAAGCACTCATTTCTCATGCAGCCAGCACCCACATAGTGGTCCACAACCTTCTGTAACTCCAGTTTCAGGGAATCTCGTGTCTTCTTCAGACCTCTGCAAGCACCAGGCATACATGTGATGAACATAAGTACGGGCAGACAAAACATTCATACACATAAAATAAATAGATCTGAAAGCAGCAAAAAAAATTGCTGAGACCTGCATGGCTTTGGAATTGATTTGACCGAGGCTGTGGGAATAAAGAAACAACAGACACATACACAGAAACGCTGGCATCAGGCAGAATGTGCACACCGAGAAACTCAGCATGTTTATTATATACAGTGGAACAAGGAGGTGGGTTTGTAATACACAGCTGAATGAGGAGGCAGATGACCTGATCTCAGTAGAAAGTCTCTGTAGGGGAATAGTCTCAGGCTCTAGTCATCCTGGAGAAGGAAGCTGTGCTTGATACTTTCTGCACACACTGTTAACATCTATTCTAGGACCAGGCAAAGGCCTTACTATTCCCATGGGCCTGGGGCACTGAGGTCCCAGACATGCTTGTGTTCATGTTAATAATACACACTCAGGATTTCATCAACTCCCCACATATTTTTAAATGAATGAAAAATGAACCCTTAGATAAGACTCTGAGAAATTCCTAATTCTGTAATTGTCACTGGAGCTAACTAGAACCTTGCTGACACTGTTCATATGGCAATCATGACATTAAGCTTTGCACCTGGTCAAATTTGGGTATATTACTTTTCTGGGATAAATTGCCAAAGGATGACATTGCATCTCATATATTTTTATATTCCCAGGCAACACACACATACAGAGAGAGAGAGCGCGCGCGCGCGCGCGCGAGAGAGAGAGAGAGAGAGAGAGAGAGAGAGAGAGAGAGAGAGAGAAAGAGAGAGCACCTACATAGAGCTCAGCACATAGAAAGCCCCCAGATAATTAATTGAACAAATTTATGCCTTGTGTGCATGTAATTATAGACTCTGAGGAGATATATACGTGCTTTATATAAAAGTGACCCATATAGAGGAGTAATTAAGCAGCCCAAGGCTTCTATACTATGTTGTCAATCTGGATTCAGAAGAGCATAAGAAATCTGATTGGGGCTAGAAATGATGTATGATGTATTGAAATTCAGTCAACTATTGTTGAAGGCTAAAATCATGAAGAGTTAATTACTTTAAGCAATATCCCATGCTTGTAATAATATGCACTTTGTTTTCTACATTGTTTCTTAACTTGTTGAACAAACATTCATTGTGAGACTATCTTTCGTGTTAGTTACCAGGATGATATTACAGTTGAATGGATAAGATAGAGCCTTTGTTTTTAATATGCTCCAGATATATGATGTTGGAGAAATGAGAAGTATCAAGAAACATAGAGGAGTCTTTAATCCCAGCACTTGGGAGGCAGAGGCAGGTGGATCTCTGTGAGTCTGAGGGCAGCCTAGTCTACAGAGTGAGTTCCAGGACAGCCAAAGTTACAACAGAGAAACCCTGTCTCAAAAAAATAAAGAGGGAGAGAGAGTGGGAGAGGGAGAGGGAAAGGGAAAGAGAGAAAGATATCCAGTTCCTGTGCGAAGTAAGTTCCATTGTCCGCATTCTGGTCTCCTTCCATTCCTTGCTGACACTGTTCTTGAAGACTTGGAAATGTCCGTTATCCCTAGAATATAGTTTATAGAATATAGAATATAGTTACACTTGTGGTAAGGAGAGTCTGGTGCAAACTTGATCCCTTTTCCTCTTTAGGACTGTATGAGCTATATATATATATATATATATATATATATATATATATATATATATACACACACACACACACACATACATACACTATATATATAATATATAGTATATAATATAATATATATTTATAGTATATAATATTATATGTTATATATAATGATATTATATATAATATTATATATTATAATATGCAATTATATTATATATATGATATTATATATGTGTAAATGATATTATATAATTATATTATATATATAATATATATATATAATATATATAGTCTCAAGGAAATGCTTAAAAGAGACAAACAGGAAAAAATTACTGTATTGACTCCGTTTTATGAATATATTTATCTCTGGATTTTTGTTTATTTTTTATGACCCATAGAAAACTGAGCTTCAGGTCTTCAATTGGTTCAAGGACAGAGTTTTTCTCTATAGATTTGATTAAATGGCAATGATTGCCTATTAAGCTGACTGGGAGGTTGATATCCTTTGCCTTTTGGGAGCATTATATGTGATTGTCTAGGGAAACTTTTTTTGGCATTCATTTCTATGGTAAGGATACCTTTAACTAACGATGAGAGTCACAAACCTTTTTTACATGCCCAGAATTTAATCACATGAGACTGGTGAACTTGACATGTATTATAAGGATCAATAATACAATTCAGATGCTTGCTATATTTCAAACTAAATGGAAAAATATCAATTCAAGCCATAAACAGCACTTAAGAAATCCAAATGTCAAAGTTTTTGAAATGACACATGAATCGAACAGATTCCTGCACTCCCATGGCAAGCAGCGTGTTCGCTATTTTTAATTAGAACCAGCTAAATATAGCTCCTATCTTTATAGACTAGAGATATAGTTGACATTTTGCTAAACCTTTTAAAAATACAAGGCTTATTAATAAGTTATGTTAATTCCTGGAATAAAAGAAATATCTCAGATTCTGGGCTGACCTAGTTTAGAAGTCCAAGTCAAAGGGAAAGCAACAAGGGTTGGAAAAACACATAAAGTTTATTGTGATCTTTGTTAATAGCCTGAGATGGGAGTGAGAGGATGGGGGCGTCACCATGACAGGAGATTTTTGAGAAGTAATTATAGAACTGAAATAGAAATAAAGAGTCTCAGTAAAGAAAATCAATCACAATTATATGGAGATCACCAAATATGTCACACTGCAAGCTTTGTGTTTTAGTCCATGGAAACTAGATTGCCATTGTTGGGCACCTACCCCCAGCAGCTCATCTCATCTAAGGGGGCAGCAGAGAAATTCACTGTGTAAGCACATCTTTGATTGGCCTGTCTGCTGTGTTCACCTGCTGTGCATTCTAAATGCTGCCCATGAACTTCCAGGTTGCCCTGATCATAGGGGAGATGAAGATTACAGTTGACCTGAGCAGTCAAGCCGCAGGGTATTTACAGTTTTGACAATGACTGAAATGCAAAGGCTGGTGTCTAAGGTATCATTTGAGGTAGCAGGCAAGCTTAGGAAAAGGGAAGAATATTGGTTTTCTGAACCAATCTCCCTACAATTTTATGAAATACTGATCTCCATTTTAAAATGTGTAATTTATCTATACATTTTAATAAAGTGCGTGTGTGTACATGCACCTATGCAAGTGTCTTTGCCTTTTTTCTTACCAACAGTGGTTAGGAAGAGTGCATTTGAATATATGTGTACACACACACATACACACACACACACACACACACAGACACACACATACATATATGAGATAGAGTTTAATTGTGTAGCTCTGGCTCGTCCAAAACTTTCTATATAGACCAGCTAGCCTTGGAGGCACAGAAAACCAACTGTATGTGCCTCCATGTGCTGTGACTAAAGACTTATTCTATATGGCCAGCAAAATATATTATCCTACTATCTCTTTTTTAAATTATTTATTTATTTTTATGTGTGCGAGTGTTTTGCTTGTATATATGGCTGTGTGTCATGTGTGTGCCTAGTGCCTGCATAGGCCAGAAGAAGGAGTCAGATCTCTTCTGTCTTATAGACAGTTGCAGATAATAATCACCCTGTGGTGCTCAGACCTGAAACCTGGGTCCTCTAGAAGAGCAGTCAGTTCTTTAGCTGCTGAGTCATCTCTCCAGTGCAGTAGTGTTTTTTCCCTAACAATTATTTCTTAGTTTTTCCTCTCCCTCCTTCTCTTCTCTTCTCCCTCCCCATCCTGTGTGTGTGTCTGTGTGTGTCTGTGTGTGTGTGTGTGTGTGTGCGTGTGTGTTTGCATGACATGCGTATATAGCTACTTATGGAACCCAGAAGAGGGTGTTGGGTCTCCAGGACAGGCAATTGTGAGCAACCCAACAAGTGTACTGGGGACTAAACTCAAGTACTCTGCAAGATCATAAATGCTCTGAACTGTAGAGCCTTCTCTATGGCGCCTCTATGAGGTATTAGAATAATTGTTAAAACCATGTATTACCACCTTTATCCCTCCTTTCATTTACTATCCATCTACTAGAGATTAATGAAACATTCGAGGGGAAGAAATTCATTTAGCATATAAACTTTAATTCCACAAGTGATACTGAAAATTTCAGAAAATCAGATAATGAAAATAAGCTAAGATGAAAATATTGATCACCCTTAATAATACCCAGAAGCCACTGCATTATACTCTATATTTTTAGACATATATGTATTGATGTGTAGGTAAACACAGATAATAATGTACAGTGAAAGAATGAGACCCAGAAGATGTCTCTTACTCAATTAGGCAAACTCGCTACATTATAAGGACTTCTAAAGATATGGAGAAAAAAATACATTCAGTTACTGAAAGGCCAGTGTTTCCCCATTACAGACTTTAGTGTGTTTCTCAGAATGTCACACATAATAAGAGATGAAATGGACCCAAACTTCTTTTCTTACCAGTAGGCATCTAGAAGAGAGGAAAGATCAAAATGGAGTAAAAACACATCCTTACTGACAAATTCATTATCATCTAAGACATGGAGTCACTGACACCTCTCTCTGCCTTGGATGATACAAATTATTTTAGGAGATGTGTATCCTAAAATTTATGATGCCTAAAGTATGTATTGTACTTGCTTGCTTGCTTTCATCTTTTTCAGACAGTATATCATTATATAGCCCTAGCTGGCCTGGAACTTGTTATATAAACCAGGCTGGTCTCCAAGTCACAGAGATTCTACCAGCTTCCAGTGCTGGCATTAAAAATATACACCACGAAATCCAACAACATATGGTTTTTACCAGATGGTTCTTATGATACTGTATCAAATGTTGCAACTGTAATAATTTAAAATTACTAATAATTTTATGTTATTGAGGACAGAGGTCTGAAATAAGTCTCACTGGGACAAAATCAAGGTACCAATCTGGCTGCAATCTGAAACACTGAAAATCAGTCTTTTGTCTTTACTGATGTCATGGATAAAATCTTAGTTGTCAGTTTACTACAGCTGGAAGAAACTAAACCCCAATCTGCTGGGCATGTGAGTGAGGGATTGTCTTGATTGGGTTATTTGAGGTGGGAAGACCCACCTTAAATCTGGGCCACACCTTCTGATGGCAGTCCACATAAAAGACATAGAAGAAGAAAACATTTGCTTTTCGCCTGCTTCCCCTTGCTCTTGCTGGCAAGTTCATCCTATTGCCGAGGCATTAATTTACCTGCATTGAACCTAACTTCTTCGGATTCCAATGCAGACTGAAGATTAGCAACTCTCCAAGAGTCCTCTAGGACTCTAGCACCAGGTTGAGACTATTGAAACATCCAGCCTTGTGGACTGAACTACCAAATTGTTGGCCTTTCCATCAGAAGACAACCATTGTTGGACTACCTGGACCACAGCGTCTAAATAATTCCAATAAATTCCATATATGTATATACATACACATACACATGCACATGCATGTGCATATACGTATACAGTCATTCTGTCAGTTATGTTCTTTTAAGGAACATAATGTGCCTAGCTTATACAGATGCCTGAATTCCTTGGCCTATGGCTCTTCCTTCTATCTTTCAAACCTGCAGATGATGTATTCAGATATGATGGTGATTCTCCTCTCTCCTTTGTGTTGTAAGACCCCTTATGATTACATTAGACCCACCTAGAGAATCCATGAAGCTCTTCCCATCTCAAGATATTTAAAAAACTTAACACAAGAAAGCCCTTTTGCCATGTAAGACAGCAATCACAGCTTTCAGGGATGAGGATGCCTTCGTGGGAAGCCATTATTCTGACTGTCACAGCAGAATGTGAGCTTGTCAGGTAAAAGGAAGAAGGCAAAGTATAATCTCATCAGCTGAAGCAGAATGTGCTGGGCAGAGACATTAGGTAGAACTGGCTCATTCTTTTTTTCTCTGCAGCTAGTCCTCAGAAATTACTATCACTGTCAATTCTTTAGCACTAAGAAAGACTGTCCACCAGGACATCAGGAACACACAGTCAGTTTCCCATCCCTACCTGCAAGGAGAAAGACGCTGCTTCAGCAGAAAGGCACACTGTTCTAAAGCACAACTTGCTCTCACCTTGTGTTTGAGTGAAATGGAACTTGTATCTAGAGTCTGATGGTCCCCGTTGCACCAGAAGAACTTTGTTGTTTTGGTAAAGTCGCTTATCATCTTTTAGCCTCAATTTCCTTCTCTGTAAAATGGAGATATAGGGACTTGAGAGAGCACAGTGGTTAAGAGCACTTGTTACTCTTGTGGAGCACCCAGGTTTGATTCCTAGCACCCATGTGGTGGCTCACAACCTTCTGTAACTCCAGTTCCAGGGGATCTGATGCCTTCTCCTTGCCTCTGCAGGCACCAAGAATTCATATGGTGCAATACATACATGCAAGCAAAACACCCATAAAATAGGATAAAAAATCTTTTTAAAAAATGGGAATAGTCTCAACCATATCAGGTTGTCACCAGTATTTGTGGGAATGGGACTTCTGGAGACTCCCAACATAATTCTCAGCTCACTGCTCCTGTTTTGTTCAGGTAGTCAAGTTGAAATTCACATGTTTTTAGAGCCTGAAGAAGCTGTGATGCACGATAAGTGAAAGAGAACTAACACAGATATGGCAAATGATGCTATAAAATTCCTCATAAGGGACAAAGTGATTAGAGAAGACTGATTTGTGAATATTTCAGAAAGAAAATGCATTTATGCCTTTTAAATATTCATATTTATACCCACAGATTGGTGCTGCTTTCAGCCTTTGTCAGAGAGGCTTCTTATTGCTGTGAGAAGGGGTTCATTCAGAGACTCATAACCGGTCAATGTGCCTAGAATTAGTATTGTGGAGTGATCGGTCCCTACACACATCATGTATGTCACCCTGTTCAAGGAGGAGGGGACATCATGGAAGAGTGAACGGAAAGAATGTAACAGCCAGCATATAGGTGTGCCACAAAAATATCTTCCAGATATGACATGACTATTGCCATCATGTGCTCACAGTAGAGGTGGTTTCTTGAACAAGTCCTGAACAAAATTGGGCTCCTTAACATTTATTCACTGAAGGAGGAGAGGCTCATGAGGCCCCAACACAATCTGAAGGACTATTTACAGTTAATGAATGGTTGCTGGGGGGCAGGTGTAGCCACTGAAAAGTTGCCTATGCTCCGGGAAATAACCACCCACCCATGCTCATGCAAGCAACCTTACTTAAACTCAGTGGATCACATACACAAGAGACGAGAAAATAGAAGGAGACTTCTTGGGAAGAAGAAGGGTTTCAAACGAGATAGGGGGGTAGGTAAGAGAGGGTTGTGAAAATGAAAACCTCTGAAATTCATCATATGTGTGTATGAAACTATCAAAGAATAAATTTAAATAAGCATTTAAAATATATTCAGCAAGTGGGTGAGTGTAACTATTGTAGAAGAAATCATTTAGGAAACCTTTACCTAAACTATGAAGGCAGGCAGTAGTAGACTAGTATGAATCCCACAGATGGCAGAGCTACAGTCTGCTTAGTGTTTGCAATCTTTGGTCATTTTCAGATGCCTGGTAAATCAACAAGGCTAGATGTTGTTTAAAAAAAAAAAAACATGATCAAGGTAATTTAGTCACCAGCCAAATTTACAATGGCCAAGCATTACACCAATTATGTTTAAAGGATCATTGAATCATTATGTCTGCTGATCTTTGTGTCCTAGTATTCTGTAAAGATGAGGGGCCCGGCCATAATTAGGTGAAGAGGGTTCACCTGAGCACGTATCTTTTGTTTCCACACTAGCATAAATAGCAGCCACAAGCATTCACCGAACACATACTACATTCTGGGAGGTCCTCTCACCAACATCCCAAAGACAGCATTCAATAATACCAATGTGATAGGTTAGAAGGCCGAGGATTGAAGTTATTTGTCCAAAATTCACAAAGCTAGCATGGATTCCAACTACAGATTAAACCGTGCCCTTAATGAATGCATCATGCTACTAATGTTCTGTCCTGAACAAAGTCCTTCTCTGTTGTTGTGGAAATAAATTGTAGTCTTGTCATGGTTTTTGGCTTTATGTCCAGGTTTTCACAGTCTAGGCATTCCTGAAGTCATATAATCACACTTTTAGTTTCTCTTCTCATTTGTGCCCTTCTTCTAACCCTAAGCCAAACTCTCATCACCATCAGAAATCTTGCAAAAATGTTTAAGTTCTTTAGGCAGAAAAGGGATAACAAAAATTAAAGATGTCTTGAAATCAAAATACCCCCAAGCTCTTTATCTTTGTGCCCAAAACTTCACTTATAGCTTATCTCATACATAAAGGGATGATAGTGGAGCATAGTTGCTTATTTTGACAGTTATAGAAAAATGTGCAAAAGCCCTTTCCATTTTGTGGTATTGCCCAATGTTCTTTCTCCCTTTCTTTGTCCTCTATTCCACTCTAATGAATCCATTTACCAAGACTTGGAAGTCTGCAGAAATTTGTCTCAGGAGTCAGGCTAACCAAGTTTGAACTTAAAATCTGTTAGTAGCTGTGAGACCTTATCTTAGGGTCTCCAACTTGCTCAGCAGAGCAATACTTCTATCTAGCACTGAGCTGTATCCTCAGTTTATAGCTGTGATTTTTTTCAATAGTGCCCAGCCTATAGAAAGTGTTCTGTGCACAAAGTATTATTAATCTCCACATGCATTCTGCATTCTGGTTAAGTTAAATTCCTATAAGTCCTTTATTTCCATTATGGTTCATTACAGAAAACTAATATATTAACAAGAATTACAGGTATAGACTTCTTGAACATAATTCAAGCTTCCTCTTCTCCTCTCATCTTGCCCCACTTTCTCCCCGTATTCTCTCTACTCTCTCTTCTTAGTAGGATCTCATGTATCTCAGAGTGGCCTTGAAATTTCTGTGTAGGCAAGGATGGACTTGAACTTCTGATTTTTCTGACCCTGTCTCCTAAGTACTGGGGTTATGGGCATTAACCACAATGCTCAGTTTTATTGAATGCTAGGAATCAAACCCAGGTCTTCATGCATGCATAGCAAGCACTCTCCCAACTCAGCTACCTCCCCAGTCCACCCACTCTCATCTCCTTGTGTTAGAACTGAATGGCCTCATACATGTTAAACAATCGCTTTACCACTACCTTCTATACATCTCAGCCCACAAATCAGTTTTCTGACCCTGTATTTTTTCCAGTCATAGATTGACAATAATTATAGTGTCTCATTTACAATAATATGCACGGGGATTAAATTAAGCACTTAACAGTATATGCTATTTTAACAAGTATTTCATATATATTGTTTTTATGATTCTTTTTTAGTCACAACTATTTATTGACTGCTTCTGTATGTTTGATAATGTTGTACATGCTAGAAAGTGATGAAAGGCAAAAGCAATTTAATAGTAAACTTAACAATATGGAGCTTTCATTCCATTAGAAAATACAGATGTAGTGACAATTGCTATGGCCAGTTAAGTGACAGCCAAAGACTTTGGTTGAATATGACATTGGAGTATATAGATGAAGGGACACAGAAAGGACTGACAGATTACAGGATTGATCATTTATGCTGGGTGCTGCCTTTAAGACTAGAATGGCAGGCATTCCAAAGTCTGGAACTTACTGACTGCAGCGTGGCCAACTGCAGCATCATTTGGCAGTAAAACCCATTAACAATTATCCACAGGGAGCAGTGAGGTGAAGAGCAATAATACACTTTCTTTGTGAAAGTCTGAGGATGATTAAGCTCCCTGAAATCTTTGCCTGTCCTGCAAAAAAACATTCCAAATACTCACATTTCAAACCCTAGAAATAGTTATTGCCTTTTATTAGTCATTAGAATGAGGACAAGATTGCCATTTAGAGATTTCCTGAAATGTGTAGGTCTTTATGGGACCTCATTTAGTCCACGTAAAAGACACGCTGATGATGCTTTCAAAATATAATAGCCAGGTAATAAAAATTCTTATGTTTTAATGCTTCTGGAAGAGTGGTAACTCTGAAGGTAACTGGCCTCTAATTTTATCGGTAGTTTTTAGTTCATATACACAAAAGCAGCCTGATTACTAAATATAGTCTTCTTTTGATTTACTAAGATCTACTCATTTCTGCCTTTGATGAGAGGGTCAAAAATAGGCTCCCCTTTGTATTAAAGAGAGATCCACGAGGCTAGAAGTAGTTAAAGACTAGTAGTTAAAATCAAAATTGAAACTAGGCTTGCATTTGATAGCCTCTCCGGGATTTTTGCAGAAGGAGAGTGCTGACAATTGGAGTTGAGTGACAATGACAATAAGCGATTATGTATATCATAGTCTCAGTAGACACAACTCAGTCGAATCACTCTTTTCAAGCTTAACTACCATTCAGATAATGGGCTTTGAGGGTTAAGTTGTCACTGAACTGCCATTCAATGCACATCTCATATATTCAAATTTTTTTCCATTAGAAACTTCAGCATTTTGATGGAATAAAAAGGAATAGTGACACTGAGTTTACTATTTTAGAAAATAAAGTAATAGTGAAGCATTGATAGACGAACACACCAACCTATTGAGATTCTACCGGGAGTCAAGATTAAGGCAGACTTAGCAGCAGCTAGACAATCTTGTTAAATAAGTAGGTTCCAATTATCAGGAAGGATTAAGTTTTGGGACCTAAGGGGTTCAATTTTAAATGCCGAGATGTTCCATACTTGTGCCTGTACTATGCCAGACACTGTACTAGGCAGTTGGAAAATAATAGGAGAACATTACTTTTGCCCTGCAGAAGTTCTCCACTTGAAGAGAAAAAAAGAAATAGTTCAATACAAAAATGCTGTGACAGAACAGACCCCTGTGGAAACATGTAGGAGAGAAATGAAAACGGGGATTGCTAACCTGCTCTTTGATGGAGTCAGACACTGTAGGAACATGTGCAGGTCAAGGAGATCAAACCTGGAGGACTTGGCTTAGCATTGCTGGGGTGAAGCTTCCCAACTGAAACACTGCACCAGTAGTCACCTATATTTATATTCAGAAACATATAACTCCAACCATATGCCAACTCTTTCTATTTCTGTTAATTAGTAATTCTCTGCATACACAGAAAACTTCTTTATCTGAAATCGATTCCTATTTTTTTTGTTATAATCAAAACATTATGTATTGTGTATACATTTATACTTGTAATATTTTGGGCTGAGACATTAGAAAGTTACAGGCATCCTGATATGGGATTTCTAATACTGGAAGTCTCCTAGTCTCCTAATTAAAATGCCATAATATTATCTCCAAACCAGGAAGCCCCATAATATAATTTCATTTACAGTTTATATTTTAATTTCTTCATTGGTTCCAAAATGCTTTTGTTTGTTATGTCTATTAATATCTTTTACTATAAATTATGCAGTTATTTTCTTTCTATGATTTTTTACTCTTGAAGAGATTAGTAATGCCATTCATTAAAATACATCAGCTAAGGACTAGAGACATGGCTCAATATAAAGATGCTCTTGCAAAGGACGTGGTTTCAGTAGCTCACAATCATCCATAACTTAATTTCAGGAAATCTGACATCCTCCTTTGGCCCCTACAGGCATCAGGCACACACATGGTGAACATATACATACAAAGGCAAAACACCCTTACACATAAAAGAAAAGAAAAATTGAAAAATAAGCAACTGAAATCAATTATTGGATTTGCCTGATTTTCTTTGTGGTGCTATTGTGTCTCTTCCTCTGGTCTTTGTATTTCTAAAAACTTGAAGTTAGAGCTAAAGCTTAAGGAAATCAGCTCAGGTGTTTTTCACGGGTGTAATTAATTCACAGATGAGGCCATGTATATTCCATATTTCATTACACTGAGAAGATGTAATATCTATCTCAGTGAATAGGACACTGGGTTAATGGATGACTTGACTGTGATGATGACTGCCAGCTTGTTTGTTGTATTGAAAAGTTAGCCCTTTTCCCAGTTTCAGATAGGAAGTAATCCGTAGGATGATACATTGACACTAAGTATCAACTCTGCATCTCCCTGTGTGCTAAAAGTGTTCATTCACTTTGATGGTTCTTACCCACATCAATGATCTTAATGGAGTTCTAATTGTTGCCTATGCTTACAGATTTTGAAGGGTAGTATTGGTTTTGATAAATGCTTTGCTCAATTCAGAGGCTAATGGACTTACTGTATCTGATAAGTTTTTCTATTTAACCAAATCAGACAATGTGGCATCTTATTGCTGTTGAGTTTCACTAACCCAATAGCAGTTGATAAAAATGTAGCCATTAGTGAGTGTAAATAGGATGGGAGTCACTATTTGGGGATATAGCTTTCAACTCAGGATTTGCAGTGCTAGAGGATTGCTGAGATAAAGAATATGGGGGGGAATAAGGGCAAAATTTGTGTAAGTGTTTAAGCCGTGGTGAGATTTTGTCCTGAGTTTCAGAGTGTGCCTAGATAATAGGCCATAAAAAAATGCCTACATAGACCTCATGTAAAGGTAGTAGGCAGGACAGGTGTTAAAATCCAAAATTAGTGGTACAATCTAAGAAAGAAGTTGAATTCTAAAAGCTAAATTGAACTCCCACACTAATTATAATATTGCAAACTGATTTATTTTTGCCGATATTTGAATATTGTAAGAAAAGATAGAACATAAAGTGAAGTATAAATTTTTAAAATGGAAATAAATCAAGAAATAAAGGTATCTATCTATTCATAGGCTTAATTTGTCATGTTAGGCAGAATTTTGAAATGCTTGACTTGAAATTTTTTTTTCAGAATTTGTATGTCTTAAGCACAAAAACTAAATGGATAGTTTCTAGGTATCTGCTTTGTATATGGAAGAAACTGTGAGCTAGGCAGTGGTGGTGCACACCTTTAATCCCTGCACTTGGGAGGCAGAGACAGGTGGATCTCTGTGAGTTTTGAGGCCAGCCTGGTCTACAGAGTGAGTTTCAGAACAACTAGACTTACAACAGAGATGCCCTCTCTTAGAAAAAACAAAACCAAGGACGTAGAGGAGGAGGAGGAGGAGGAGGAGGAGGAGGAGGAGGAGGAGGAGGAGGAGGAGGAGGAGGAGGAGGAGGAGGAGGAGGAGGACAAGGACGAGGAGGACGAGGAGGAGGAGGACGAGGAGGAGGAGGACGAGGAGGAGGACGAGGAGGAGGAGGAAGACGAGGAGGGCGAGGAGGAGGAGGAGGAGGAGGAGGACGAGGAGGAGGAGGAAGACGAGGAGGGCGAGGAGGAGGAGGAGGAGGAGGAGGAGGAGGAGGAAAAGGAAGAGGAGGAGGAGGTGTTCTGACTGACCTAGAACTCATCACCAGATGAGTTAAGGAACTAATTAGACCAAGCTGGCATCAAATTCACAGAGATCCTCCTGTCTCTTCCTCTGCTGAGATTAAGGTCTGTGCCATAACTGGCACACACATGAAGATCTTTTTTCTGCATACATGAGATCCTCAATAGAGGGACCGGTGCTGGTGATGGCAATGATGAGATGATGATGAAGATGGAAACCTGTACCCAGTAAAGAGAGATTTCTCAGTAGTTCAGAGCATTTGTTACTCTTGCAGGTGATCCAGGTTCAATTCCCAGCATCCACAAGATGATTCACAGCTCCTTGTAATTCCAGTTCCAGGGGATCTAATGCCAATACCCTCTTCAGGCCTCCAGGGGCACCAGGCACACACATGGTGCACAGGAAAAGAAATAAACTAATTGTTAAAATCAAAAGAAGTAATTTCTTGTTCATCTGATCATAGATAATTAGGATGAATATGCCATGCAGGATGAAATACTGCAGAGTTTATCTGTGACCCTATTTTGCCATTTAATGTTCTTTTTTCCCATAAAGCACTCATGAAATTCATAGCTGCTGCTGTTCCACATGATTATGTTCTATCTTGCAAATTCTCCCAAATCACCCTTCACTTTTGTGTAGTAATGTTTGAGAGAGCAATCATTGATTAAGGTAATCGGAGATGCATGGAGTCACAAGAAAGATACACATATATTTTTAAAGTCAGAGTTGAAGAGCACTACTGAAATGATAATGCACTAACTCTATCATAACACCAGGAGAACTTATATTGTCTGCCAGATCCAATTCCATTTTCTGGAAAAATAAGTTCTTAAATGTGTCACATCTATCACCCAACTGCTGAAATCACATATCTACACTAAAAGATGGGAACTTTTCTTGGTTCTAATTTTTCCAAGCGTTTTCTCATATCTTTTTCTAACCAAAGACCAATTTAAGGACAGAAGGGCATACATGGTGGAGTCTAAATATAGATGATAAGACAAATTATGTATTTTACAACTTCAGCTAGAAATGACTATTTAAAGTGAGTAGCTCATTAACCCATGGGAGTAAATTTTTAATGGTGGCACTTCAGTACAAAGATTTTTTTCATTAATAGTTCCATTTACTAAATGTCTTTTATGTGCCAGGCATTTAATAGATGGTTTTAGTACTGGGTTTAGATTATTGTCCCTACGTTTCACTACAACCTGACAAAGAAAGTGGCATTAACTTCATTTATAGATAAAGAAACAGGTTCATAGAGTTTAAGTAAGTTGTCTGTCACCACCCATATAGGAAGTGGAAAGTCTGAGATGGAAACCAAGGTCTGATCCAAAGTCTGTAGTTTTTGCCTTATGCCATATTGCCTCTGCCATTTTTATATAATAGTCTTGAGGAAATAAGGATTATACATTTATACAGAACAGTAATATAGACAGACCATCATTAATCTCTGCTCAAAATGCATAGATTTGTCTTGAAAATGAAATGACCATGATGTAACCATAATGCTACCTACCATATGCCAGAACATTGTTTTATCCTAGGTTGAAATCATACATGCCTGACTGGATACTTCTTTGCATATCCCTTCAAAACTGCCATTATGGCAATCTCCTTTTGGGGGGATTTTGACTGCCCTAGAATGTTTATTTGGCTGTTGTTTACCGTGGGTAGTCTGCTGGCTAGGAGTCATACTTAGTATTGACTAAGGTGCTGGCAGTGTCACAGATATATCAAAAACAAGACTGCTATGTCCAGAATATATATAATTTCTTGCTACAGGTCCTTCGTGCATATATTATAGTTTCCATTTTATGTTTCATGGGATTCGTAAGTGTGTGAATTGTATCTATTTCTTGTGCCTTTGTTTTATCTTATTAACCATTCTGTTTTTTTTGTTTTGTTTTGTTTTTTGTTTTGCTTTTTGTGTGTGTATGTGTGTGTGTGTTTTCATATGAGGCTGAAAATTGTCCTTTCAGGATCTGTGAAGAATTGTGTTGGAATTTTGATGGGAAGTGCATTGAATCTGTATATTGCTTTTGGTAGATGGTCGTTTTTACAATGTTAATCCTACAGATCCATGAGCATGGGATATCTTTCCATCTTCTAATATCTTCTTCAAATTCTTTATTCAGTGCCTTAAATCTTTCACCATACAAGTCTTTCACTTGCTTGGTTAGAGTTACCCTTAGATATTTTGTAGTCTTTGAGGCTATTGTAAAAGTGATTTCATTATTTATTTCCCATGCTGTTTGTCATTTGTATGTAGGAAGGCTACTAGTTTTTGTGAGTTAATTTTGTATTCAGCTACTTTGCTGAAAGTATTTGTCATCTGAAGGAGTGTCCTGGTGGAGTTTTTATGGTCACTTATGTATACTACCATTTCATGTGCAAATAATGACACTTTTACTCCTTTCATTACAATTTGTATCCCCTTAATCTTCTTCAGTTGTCTTATTGCTCTAGCTAGAATTACAAGTAATATGTTGAATAGATATAGAGAGAGTGGATAGCCTTGTCTTGTTCCTGGTTTTAGTGGACCTGCTTTGAGTTTCTCTGTATTTAATTTGATGTTGACTGTGGGATTGCTGTAAATTGCCTTTATTATGTTTAGGTATGGACCTTGTATTCTTAATATCTTCACTTTTTTATCATGAAGGGTGTTGGATTTTGTCAAATTTTTTTGGCATCTAATGAAATGATCTTTTTTTAAAAAATTCAGTTAGTTTGTATTGTGGATGACATTGATTGATTTTCATATGTTGAATCATCCCTACATCTCTGGGATGAAGCCTACTTGATCATGGTGGATGATCTTTTTGATGTGTCCTTAGATTTGGTTTGCAAGTGTGTTATTGAGAATTTTGCATCTATATTCACAAGGGAAATTAGTCTATAATTCCCATTCTTTGGTCTTTAGCTGGTTTGGGTAAATGTGACCTCGTAAAATAAATTGAGAAGAAAAATATTTCTTCTGTTTCTATTTTGTGGAATAATTTGAGGAGTATTGTCATTAACTCTTCTTTGAAATTCTGGTAGAATGTGGCACAAAAAATATCTGGCCCTAGGCTTTTCTGTTGTTGTTTTTGTTGTTAGGAGACTTTTAATTACTGCCTCTATTTCACTAGGGGTTATAGGTCTGCTCAAATTGCTTATCTGATCTTGATTTAACTTTGGTAACTAATATATATAAAGAAAATTATCCATTTTTCTTATATTTTTAAATTTAGTGAAGTACAAGTTTTTAAAGTATGTCCTTATGATTCTCTGGATTATCTCAGTGCCTGATGTTCTGTCCCCACTTTCATCTCTAATTCTGTTAATTTGGATTTCTCTCTCCACATTTTAGTTAATTTGGATAAGGGTTTATCTATCTTGTTGATTTTCTCAAAGAACCAAATCTTTGTTTCATTGATTCTTGTTTTGTTTTGTTTGTTTGTTTGTTTAATTAATTTCAGCCCTGAGTTTATTTCTTACCATATATTCCCTTTAGGTATGATTATTTCTTTTGTTCTAGAGCTTCCAGGCATGCTGTTAAATTACTAGTATGATGAGTTCTCTGCAATCTTTTTTTCTTTGTTTATGTAGGCACTTAATGTTATGAACTTGCCTTTGCTGTGTCCCCCAAGTTTGGGTATGTTGTGCATTCATTTTCATTAATTTTAGAAAGTCTTTTATTTCTTTCTTAATTTCTGCCTTGACCTAGTTTTACTTCAGTAGCAAATTGTTCAGTTTCCATGCATTAATAAAGTTCTGTACATATCTGTTATATCTGTAAATATCTGTTATATCTATTTGGTTTATCATGTCAGTTAGCACCAGTAGTTTTTGTCTATATCTCAAAAGTAGAATATTGCAAGAGTAGAATATTGAAGTCTCACAATATCAACCAGTGTGTGAGGAACATTATGTGGTTTAAGCTGTGATAGTGTTTCTTTTATGAACTTGGGTTCCCTTTTATTTGGTACACAGATATTATGAATTGCAGTGTCCTCATGACAGAGTTTTTCCTTTGGATATGTAGTATCCTTCCCTACCTTGTCTGATTAGTTTTGAAGTCTATTTTGTCAGATATTAAAATGGCTATACCAGTTTGCTTCTTAAGTACATTTGCTTGAAGTATATTTTTCTGTCCTTTTGCCCTGAGATCATGTCTATCCTTGATGTTAAGGTGTTTCTTGGATGTAGCAGAAAGATGGATCCTGTTTTCATATGCTTTCTGTTTGTGCCTTTTTATTGGGGATTTGAGCAGTGTTTATGGATTCCTGTTATTTCATTGTTGTTGCGTGTTTTGTGTGTGTGTGTGTGTGTGTGTGTGTGTGTGTGTGTGTGTGTGTGTGTGTGAGAGAGAGAGAGAGAGAGAGAGAGAGAGAGAGAGAGAGAGAGTGTTTTGAATTGCTGGTCTGGGATTATTTATTTCTTATGTTTTCTTTGTATGGTTAGCCTGTTGCGGTTCAGCATTCCTTCTAGTGTCTTCTGTATGACTGGATTTGTAGATCGCTATTGCTTTCATTTGGTTTTATCATGGAATGTCTTATTATCTCCATTTATTGTGATTGAAAGTTTTGTTGGATTTGGTATTCTGGCCAGGTACCTGCGGTCTCTTAGAGGCTGCAGCACATATGTCCAGGCCCTTCTGGCTTTTACAGTCTCCATTTTGAAGTCAAGTGTAATTCTAATAGGTATACCTCTATCTGTTACTTGGTCTTTTTTCTCTTGCAGCTTTTAATATTCATTCTTTCTTCTGTACATTTAGTATTTTGATTTTTATGTGCTGAGGGGACTTTCTTTTCTGGTCCAGTCTATTTGGTGTTCTGAGTGCTTCTTGTACTTTGATAAGCATCTCCTTCTTTAAGTTGGGGAAATTTCTTCTATGATTTTGTTGAAAATATTTTCTGTGCCTTTAATCTGTTTTCTTTTCCTTCCTCTTCTCCTATTCTTTTAGATTTGTCTTTTCATAGTGTCTCAGATTTCCTGGATGTTTCGTGCCAGAAGTTATTTTTTAGGTTTAACATTTTCTTTGACTGAGATATCTTTTCTTCAGTGCCTGATCTTCTCTCTTCATCTCTTGTATTTTTGTTGGTGAGGATTGCTTCTGTGGTTCCTTTAGGATTTCCTAATTTTTTCATTTTCAGATTTCCCTCAGCTTAGGTTTTCTTTATTGATTCTATTTCCACTCTTAGATCTTGAACTTTTTTATTCATTTCCTCCCGCTATTTGTGTTTTCATAGATTTCTGGAAGGAATTTAGGAACTTCCTCCTTAAAGATTGTGCTAGCTAGCTATATCAAATGACACACAAACTAGAGTTATCTGAAAGGAGAGAACCATAATTGAGAAAATGCCTCCATAAGATCCAGCTATAAGGCATTTTATAACTAGTAATTGGTTGGTGAGGGCTCAGCTCATTGTGGGTAGTGTCATCTCTGGTCCTGAGTTCTATAAGAAAGCAGGGAGAACAAGCCATGAAGAGCAAGCCAGTAAACAGCACCCATCCACAGCCTCTGTATCAGCTCCTGCCTCTAGGTTCCAGTCCTGTTTGAGTTCCTGTCCTGGCTTCTTTCAATGATGGACTAGTATGTGGAAGTGTAAGCCAAATACAGCCTTTCCTCCTCAACTTGATTTTGGTCATGGTGTTTCATCACAGCAATAGAAACTCTAGCTAAGACCAAGACATTGGTCTTATTATTCATAAAGGCTATTTTAAGATCTTCATCTTGTGCTTCAGCTATATTGGAATATTCAGGGCTTGCTGTTGTAAGGTTTCTGGGCTCTAGTGGAGACTTATTGTCCTGGCTGTTATTGACTGCTTTTTTTCACTGGTGTCTGAGTATCTGGGTTTGGGAAGATTATAATTCTAGGTGTTGATATCTGGTCTTGTCTTTGTTGGGTGGATATTTTGTTCCTTGGTTTCTGTTGCCTTCTCTTGTTCTTAAGAGAGTGTGGTGACTGTGTGTTGTCTGGTAGGCATTTCTTCAGGGACTCTGCTATGTGTGGCCACTGGGCATTCTGGGTTAAATGTGCTTCTTAGTGTTGGGAGCTGACACTTAGGAATGGGAATGGGCTAGGAGAGGGAACTGAGAGGGTTTTAGTCCCCTAGGAATGGGAGTAGAGAGTGAGGAGAGGCTACAGCAGATAGTCTGCTATAGGACTGGGGATGAGACTGACAGATTGTGTTTGGTAGAGAGGAGGGGAAGGTGAAGATCTGCTGTTAGCCTACTTGCTTTCCTGCTTGATTTACAAGTTCTCTTGAATGTTGGGGAATTTCCTTTCCCAGTGAAATGATGGTTTATTATAATGGATTTTTTTCTCAAATTATTTTTGTATCTGTTAATATGGTCATTTTATTTTTAGTTTGTTTCTTCATATGGTGAATTGGTAGACTGGTCTTAAACAGTTAGTTAAATCATTCTATGTTAAACTGGGCATGGTGGTCCATGCCTTTAATCTCAGCATTCTGGAGTCAGAGGCAGGCAGATATCCGTGAGTTCAAGGCCAGACTGCTCTACAGAGAAAGTACCAGTAATATTATACAGAGAAACTTTGTCTTGAAAAAAATCATCAGGTGATTTTGAAGGTTATAAATGAACCTCCCTTTTGAAGTATCTTAGTGTGTATTTTCAGACAAGGAACTGTAAGCTCACTCACAGCATGATTTGAAGACCTCTGTTTCTTCTATTTTCTGAAGACTATTTGGATAATATTAATATTACTTATTTCATAAATGTTTCCTATAATTCACCAGTGAAATCACATGGCATTGAGGTTTTCTATGTGTAAAAAGTTTTCAATTATAAAATTATTTTTTAAAAATAGTTCTGTAATTCATATATATTATTTATTTTTGTGACACTTTCCAAAATTGTCATTTGAAGAATAGATCCACTTTATGTAACTGTTGAATTTATTGGTAAGAAGTGTTTCTTAATCGTCTATAATTACGCTTTTACCATATGCCAGCATTCACTTTGTCTATTTTTAACTTAATATTTTGGAAAAGTTTTAGGTGCATAGCAGATTTAATTAAAAAGGAGGCACTGGGATTTTCAATATACCCCTTTTTTCCACATAGGCAAGCTCTTTCCCATTATCAGCATCTCCTGCCAGAGTATTGCATGTCTCAAAATTTATTAACCTACATTTATACACCATGACTGCTCAAAGGTGTTTTATAGTCTATGAAACAACTGTATAATAACATTATCTATCAGGATATTAACACAGAGTATTTTTGCTGCCATTCAAACACAACCCCTGCATTTGAATTGTCTCTAGTATTTTGCCTTTTCCAGAAAATCAGATCAGAGGAATCACATGAAACAGAGTCTTTTCAGACTGATGTTTTTTCACTTGGTAATATGCACTTAAAAATTTCTCCATGTTTTTTCATGAATTTATAGTTCTTTTCTTTTTTATCACTGATTAATATTCTGTTCTATGCATATGGTAGTTTATCTAATCATGGTATTTAATAATGTTGTCATTGCTTCCATATTTGGGCAGTTACAAATTGAGCTGCTATAAACATCTGCACATAAGTTTTTATGGACGTATGTTTCCAAGAAGCAGGATTTCTGGACTGTACCTTTAAGACTGCTTAATCTTAGCACTCTTAGGGACTCAGAGACTGAAGTGGCAGACAGGGAGCCTATATGGTCCCCTAAACATATCTTATGGATGTCTGGCTTGTTCTTCTTGCAGAACTACAAGTTGGAGTATGTGTGTATTGGGACGGGGCCGGGGGGGGGGGGCTCTGTGACCATTTTGCCTGACCCTTTTCCTCCTGCTGTGTTGTGTTGACCACCCTTGACATAGATGTTAGTGCCTGGCCTTGTTTCATCTTGTTATGCTCTCTGTTTGAGCAATAATCCTGAGAGGACTGCTCTTTTCTGAGGGGAAGCACAGTGCATGCATGTGCGTGTGTGTGGTGGGGTAAGATCTGGTGGAGAGGAGAGATGAGGGGAGCTGGGAGAAATAGAGAGAGGGTCAAAGGAGGGGGAGGGTTTGGTTGTATTATACAAGAGAAGAAAAAAGATGGATTAGTCTCCTATAAGGTTTGCTAATTTCTCTTCCAGTGGGCATTTTTGTTTGTTTGGTTTGATTTTTTCCACTGATAATGAATGAAAGTTCTTGACCCTCCACGTCCTTATCAGCCTTGATGTTTTCAATGTTCTATATTTTGTTGTAATCAGTGTTTAATGGTATTTTCCATAGATCTTCTAATTTGCCTTTTGATAACTCACTGTCATTCTAGGGGCTGGAGAGATGGCTCAGTAATTAAGAGCACTGTTGCTTTTCCAGAGGACCTGGCTTTAATGCCCAGCAGCCATATGGCAGCTCACAAGCTTCTGTAACTCTAGTCTCAAGAGAGATATACCTCCTGACTTTTGTTGGCACCGGGTATGCAAGTGGTACACAGACATACATGCAGGCAAAACAGCCATATACTGAAAAACAAGCAAATAAAATATAAATTCATTCTGAAATCAGTGTGGCTTTTTCTCATCTCTTAAGATTACTGTTAATATAATATAGATTTTTTTCATCCACTTAATTTTTACATTTTAATTATAGAAATTATTTTATTGCTATGAGCACACATTTATTACACAAAACAATGAGGTTCATTATGACTTTTTCATACATATATGTAAAATTACTTGACTATTTATCTACTATTGCCCACATTTACCCCCCTCATGCTTGTCC
Organism: Cricetomys ansorgei; assembly: GCA_026225945.1. Classification (NCBI taxonomy): domain Eukaryota; kingdom Metazoa; phylum Chordata; class Mammalia; order Rodentia; family Nesomyidae; genus Cricetomys; species Cricetomys ansorgei. Next base: position 9,400,797 of record JAMJFZ010003268.1, read on the forward strand.
CTATTTATTTTCTATTTTCATGTATTTTTGAGATCTCACATGAGAGGAAGCATGCAGTCTTCTCTTTGTAAGTCTGATCTCCAGCTCTATCCATTTTTCCTGCAAATGACGGTATTTTTCTTGACTTGAAAGTTATACCAAATTCTACATTTTCCTTAGTCTTTCATCCACCATTTGGCATCGAGGCTGATTCCATGTCACAGCTATTGTGAATAGAGCAGCAATGAATATGGGTATGTAGAGTTCTCTGAGGTATGGTTGGTAATGTTGGTTCCTTCAGTTATGCATTGCTTTGTACAAATGAATGTTGGCCATTGACAAATATACCACCTTCACAAAGAGGAGCAATCTAGAGCAGATGGAGGAGCATGGCTGGATGATAAGGAGGAAGATAGCTAGATCATATGGTAGTTTTAATTCTTGGATTTCGGGAATCTCTGTAATGATTTCCATACGGCTGCCCTCATATTCCCACCAAAAAAAATGTCTAAGAGTTCCTTTCCCCTGCATTCTTGCTGGCATTTGTCACTGTTATGTTTAGGTTTTAATATATATTCACTATATAAAAGTGGGGTTCATTGTGGCACTCTCAGGCACGTTTATCATATACTTTATCTTAGTCACCTCCCATTACCCTCACCTGTCCAGCTCATCTGCCTTTCTCTTCTCAAATAGCTCCTTTACTCGTTCTTTCAAAGTTTTCTTTGTAGAAGTATATTCTGAGGCTGGACAGATGGCTCCCTGGTTAAGAGCACTGATTGTTCTTAACTGGTTGCTAACCGCCTGGCACCCTCAGGGGAGTTAATGACTGTAACTCTAGGTCCAGGTTAATCAACACCCTCTTCTGGCCTCCACTTGTACACACTTGTGCACAGACATTCATGTAGGCAAAATTGCCATACACATAAACAAATAAATATTTTTAAAAGTTTGTATTTCATGTTTAAGAAAAGATGTTCACCCTCCTGTGCCTGGCCTATTTTAACAAGAACAACCTGCATATTTTTGTTTTAGTTTTCTTGTTTTTTATTGCTGTTGTTGTTTGTTTTGTTTTGTTTCAATGTTGGGAATTGAACATTGGACCTTACATATGTCAAACAAATGCTGTACTGCTGAGCTGTATTCCCACTCCCTTCTTGGTGACCGAATACTCCATTTGTACATACCACGCTTTAATTATCCGTCTATTGTTGAGCACCAACGATGATCCTATAGCTTGTGCAATTTGAATAAGGCCTCGATAATCATGATTGTGCACAGGTACCTCTGTGGTATGCTGACCTTGGATCCTTTGGGTATATGCCCAGATGAAGTATAGCTGGATCATCTGGAAGTTCCACTTTTAGTATATTGTTGAACCTTTATAGTGAATTCCATAGTCACTGCATCAATTTCCATTCACACAAGCAATATTTAAGCATTCCTTTCCCTTGACAGCCTTGGAAGCAATTTTTTTCTTCTTTTAATAGATCTGTATATAGCCTGGAAGTGGTGGTGTACGCCTTTATTCCCAGCACTTTGGAGGCAGAGGCAGAGGCAGAGGCAGAGGCAAGCAGCTATGAGTTCAAGGCCAGTATGGTCTGTAGAGTGAGTCCCAAGACAGCCAGGACTACACAGAGAAACCCTGTCTCAAGAAACAAACATAAAACAAAAGAAAACAAACAAAAACAAGCAAAAAATCTGTTTATTCCATGTGTACTAGTGTTTTGTCTACATGTATGTATGTGTGTGCAGCGCATGCATACAGGTCCATGCAGGTCAGAATTTTCTTTGCTTTTGTGTTTTGGATAGTTTTATGTATGAATATTGAAGCATATCATTCGTCTTGTCCAGTCTTTGTGTGTGTGTTTACCATCTGTCCTGGTTACTTCTAGTTAATGAGAATTGGAATTGTTTTTCAACTAGATATGAGCTCTCAAATGGTCTCACTTACTGCTTTCTGTAGTTACTCTTTGAGGGCCTCTGAGTATCACCTTATGTATGAACATATTCTTATTCAGACTTGATGGGTCTGTATTACTGTAGCTTTTTCCTAGAGGAAGGGTGGTCAATCTATATTGTCTGCTGATTCATATACAACAACAATTATTTCGTGTTTTTTGTCTTTTTAGTCTAGTTTATACTTTTAGTCTATATTGTAAAAATACTAACAGAAGTTTAGGTCTAATGACAAGCCCTTTGTCATAAGCAGAATCAAAATTGTTTCCAAAGTTTAGATACATTTTTGTCTTTTATTTCTCTATGTATTTAGTGAAAGAGAAGCTCTTCAACCTGACTTAGGTTTTAACATCCCTAGAAAGTAGTTTGGGGGAGACATTTCTTTTTCCATTATTTACAAGCAACAACAAAAATTTCTTTAGAATCATTATATGTAAGCTACTCTGTGGTATCAATTTTTATAAATACACTATGAGACTCTGGGAAGTTAATTTTTAAGACTTCTGCATTTGATTTGAGGGACTGGGATTTGAATTTGTCTAAAAACAAAACCTAAATTCTTATCCAGCTAGGTCTTTATGTGTTTGTTTTGAAATAGGATTTTACTATAGATCCCAGTCTGGTTTTAAATTTCCTAATATCCCAAGCTGACTTCAGACTTTTACCAATTCTCCTGCCTCAGCCTCCTCAGAGATGGGATTACAAACACCAACCACCCCATTTAGATGTATTTAGTTCTTAATGAAACTTATTATTGTGCGTGAACATTGTATGCTAATATAATGATTACAAATAAGTGAATTATTCCTAATTGTCTAATCTTGGGAGAGATAGAAGGTCTAGCTCAACAGAGAATTGAAACTGGAAACAATTAGGCTAAGATATAGACAGGGTTGGACAGGATGAACATGCTGAATCAATATATGAAGGGAATGGGCTATGTTTCAGTTGGCTGTGGGTACCTGTAAGATACAGTTAATAGAAGTTGTAGTGGGATATTTCATGTATGGTAAATTGTATAAAGCATGGCAGGACTTCTAGGAGGCAGTCTCTAATGGGAACTGATTGGTTATTCCAAAGAAAAGTCAAGGCAAATGTGGCTGTGTTTCTAAATTGTCCTCACCAGCTCAGTCACAGACATGAGTCCTTTATTTTATTTTATTTTTTTGAGAATGTTGGAGGGTAATCCTTACCTAACATCATCTGTGTTTTATATAAAGGCATTACCACACTTTTTGATGGATTTTAACATCCTTTTCTGTGATTAAGATGGGAGTCCTCGTAAGCAAGAGTTACTTCTTCACTTTTAACAAATTCATACCCATAGCCTTTGAATCCAGCAGGGAAGAACAATAATTAAATTCTTGGACTGTGATTTTCTTACACATCAAATGAATATGCTATTTCTTTCTTTAATTGATTATGGTTAGACTGAAGTCTTTTGGAGAATATGAATACATAAAAATGATACTTTTTCACTGCAAAAATATCTGAATGTCCTTATATTTATTCTCAAAGACTAAACTCTCTTAAAGAAAAAGCAAGCCCTGATGTAAGGAAATAAAAGTACAAACAGAATAACAAATAGCACTGTTTTAGTTCCCCATTGCTCTGCATGTAGCAATTTACTACATATGTAGTTGCTTAAAACAATGTAAATGTCTTTCCTTCCAGTTCTGACTATTACAAAAGTGACAGATGTCTCAGTGGGATAAAATCCAGATGGTGACAGTGCTACTTAGGTCCCTTTTGGAAGATGGAGGGAGAATTTATGACTTACATTTTCCAGCCTCCAATGACATGCCATAGTCCTTGTCATGGTTCTAATTCAGCAACTGTGTCACTCCAAGCCTTACTTCTGTTGTCACAACTCCTTTTCTTACTTTCCAAAAGACACCTCCCCCCCACACACACAAAGTAAAACATAGCCCTCCTTTAGCAACATTGGGGTTCTATGAGGCAGAAGATTGTGTTTCTATACTAATGAATGGCTGAAGGCTTAGCTTTCACAGTGGAGTAACAGGATGTGATTTGAATCACTTTTTCAATAAAATTGGAAGAATGGGAGCTGGAAGAAAGACTCAATGGTTAAGAACACTTCCAGAGGATCTGAGTTTGATTCCTAGCATGTACATGATAGCTCACAACAGTCTGTCACTCCAGTTCCAGGAGGCATCCTCTCCTGGCCTCCACAGGCAACAGGCACGTAAGTGGTGCACAGGCATCCATGTTGGCAAAGCAAACACCCATACATATAAAACAAATTTTTGAAATGGAAGGGGTGATATAAGCATTTAGTGTTTTCTTTTTTTAACAGGTACATGCTATTCTCGTTAGTTAACACTTATGGATAGGATACATAAGTGTGTAGACACAGGATCTTTGGTGGGAGAGTCAGTCTGAGTGTTGTTTCCATATCTGGGTTGTGACTCAGAATTATTTATAGAATTTGTGCCTTTAGGGTGCAATCCAAGCTCTGTTTGTGTATGTACTTAACCTCATACTTTAAAAAAGCAATATCATTGAATCAATTAATGTTCTTCCAGTTTGGATCACTTTGTTGAACAGTGCTAAATAAGCCACATAGATTTGGCCTTAGCTCTGTCCCAGCTCCACACAAGGTATATGACCTTGAGACCAATCAGTTACATCTTCCATGACAAAGCAACTTTATTCAATAAGCAGTGTCTCAACCTGCTAGCAGAATATTAGGGCTTCATTGACTCCTTTTTATTATGCTATGTAGCCTCAAAATGAGCTCAGACTCATACAATTAATCTTTATTGAGTATTTGCAATGGCATTGTGCTTGGCCCTGGGTTATAATGTTCTTATGGACTTCAGTCTCTGATGATCTAATCTGTGTATTCACAGATTACCAAATGCCAGGTAGAAATGCCTATTCTGACATTTATTAGTGTTGTGATATTTGCCAAATCAATTTACATCTTTGAGCTTTAATCCTTCATGGCTAAAATGCAGGCCTAGACTGTGGAGTGGCTTATGATTTGCAAAATAACATGCAAATGGATGCTGTTTAGTAATCTCCTGAACCCTCTTAACATTAATACCATGTTTACTGGATGCAAACAGTTCAGGAATGCTGTGGCTGATATGGTATATTTGACCATCTTTATGATTGATTATAATACATTTCATTTTACACTTGCCAGTTTATTTTGTGTGAACAGCTTCAGCTATAGAGGAAATATACACACTGACAAACTTAGTGTTTACAGAGGGCTGTCCACAAAGGAGGGCATGTAAAAATGATAGAATGGAGTAGTCCTATAGTGATGTTAGGTACATTGCTTGAAAATCTGTGTGGATAATAATTTTGAAGAGATGCAGCATGCCCAAACAAAACAGAACTGAGTGAGTTTGAAACCTGAGGAAGGATGGAAAAGGCATAGCAAAACTGGAAGAGGAAAAGTTGTTTAACTCTTTAAAAGGCTTTTCATGGATGCTTGATAAAGAAATCAGGGGCAAAAGAGAGGAAAACATCCCCATGGATTATGAAAATATTCATCCCTTCAAGTCCTTTCACAACTAACAGAATTTTTATTTTTTAAAATATGTATCAGTGTGTTTCCTTCATATATATATGTGTAACACTTGTGTGTATGGTGCCCAGAGATGTTAGAAGAAGGCATTGGATTCCATGGAACTTCACTTATGGATGGCTGCAAACCATAACGTGCACGCTGGGAACTGAACCTGGGTCTTTTACAAGAGCATCCAGTGTTCTTAACTGCTCAGCCATCTTAGCTCCCTTCAGATCCTTTCTGCAGAAGGTAGCTGAAAAAGAATTGACATGAGTAATTAATACCTGTCCTACTTTAACTCCTTTCAGGAACAATGTGAAGGTATAAATACATAAACGTAAAATGAATACATGCACTTAAAATAGTAGCTGAGGAAAAGAAGGTGGCATGGAACCAGAAATTCTAAAACGAAGTTGCGACATCCTGTAGGTGGGAGAAAAATAGGCTGGCATTTTAAGACATGGGAATTATGCTAGTTTGAGAATAAATAGCTTACTGGGCTTTCCTTTCCTTTTCAGCCTGTGTTTAAAGTGGATATTTGACAATTTCTTAGTAGAATTAACTTACCCAATATACATGCAATATATCCAATTTCAGCACATAGTTTTTATGTGAAGCCCCAAGGATCAGTAACCAGAGTTCCTGTCCTTGCTTCCAATGCTGGTGGTGTCCATAACATTTTTAGCTGACTCTGCTTGTATCACCCCAGAGAGGCTCCACTTTGTAGCAGAATTCCTGTGTCCTGTGAGAGACACCGACTACTGTCTAACTTGTTCTGTAACTCCAAGTTATTTGAATGGTTAAACTATTCAGATGATTTATTTCCATGGGTTATTTTACTAGACTGAAATATTAGCAGTTGAGAAAAATTCAGTTAGTTATTGTTTCATTACTAGAAGCTTTCTTTCATATTAATAGAGGTGAGAGCACGCAACGAGATCTAGATGTGAATTTTAACCCTAAAAAGGTTTTGTTGTGATAATTAGAATGTTTAAAATATAATAGAGTATTCTAGGCCTAAGACCGACAATGGATACTGTTGCCATAATGGCCTCCATTTTAAAGGCGGTAGCTGTGGATGAATAGTAGGCTAGCTCTTCTGTTGCAAAGTGCTTTAGAGCATTTAGGCTACAGGGTCAATTAGTAAATGACTGCTGGGATGCACTTACTCACCTCAGAGGAGCCTTGGGGAATTGCTCCGCCTCTGAAAGCCCCGGAGAGTAATTTATATACTGAAAAGGATTTGACAGAATAAGTACACTCTGATGTGCTTTAATGGGCTTTGATGAGCACCAAAGACCAGCTATTACAAGAGCCACATGTGCTATGTAGAGGTGTGTTTGAGGGCTACACAGTTTAGAATTTACATCTCTTCTTTTGAAATAGAACAAAAATCATGTTACTTTGACCTTTTCAAGAAATAATTTGTTTTTCAGGTCAATGCTATTTTCCTCTGTTAAATGGCTCCGTAACAACCAAGGAAGAGGCAGAATGGACAATCAGTCAAGGCACAAAGTGTTGAAAATGGCAAGTGCTTGGGCTGATTAAATTAGGAGACACCCCTTATTCTAAAATCTGCTAAGTAGAGTTTTATCAATATACAGTATTGCCTCAATCACATCAGAATTCTATTGTACTCTTTTTCTACAGATGCAGCATCAGTGAGAGAGTTACAATGGTACTTTGCCTATGTTTTACATTAGAAAATATCTATTAGATCTATCTGTGCTCAGATTTCATCTGGAGTTGATTTCACCTAATAGGCATAGAATATCATGTATTTATAAAGTGATATTTTACCCTTCATTAAACCTTATATACTAAGAAAAGCTGTCTCTGTGACATTTAACAAGAGAGGTGTTATGATGATATTTAAAGAATAGAGTCAGACAAAATTCACAGTAAAATAATCTGGATACCTTGTATAATGAACAAAATTAAATCAGCATGAAAGGAAGAAAGGTGTCTACAAAAATATTTAGGGTTCTCAGAGTAGATGCAATATTTCCATCCTTTAATGAGGACTACAGTCCTAGTCTCATGAAGGTTAATTAACTCCCTCTAGAACAGTGCATTTCAAAGAATGATCCAAGGACATCTTCATCAGCATTACTTGGATGCTTATTTTAAAAGTAGGGGAAGTAGAGATGGCAGGGGCAGTCCTGGGGATAGGAAAATATAAACAGGGAATGGTGGGTGGAGAAAGGGGGAGATGAGGGGCCTAGGAGAGGGTCAATGAAAGCAAAAGGTATGTGAAAAAGTCAAATGAAAGCCTATTATTTTGTAAGTCAAAGTAAGTTGAAAGAAAAGCAAGAGTTAAAAGGATGTCTTATTCTGCTGAGTAATGCTGCCCCTAAAAGCCATGAGTTACTAAACAAAAATCTAAGTTCTAGACACGGAATACTTGCTTATGAGTCAGGGAGATTCCAGAGCTGCCTCACAAACAGTACAGGCTTTTACTATCTGTGGTGATTTGAATGGAAAATCTCTGCCATTGGCTTGAGTATTTGAATAATTGATACCCAGCTGGTTGGCACTCCTTGGGGACATTTAGGAGGTGTGGCCTGGTCAGAGGAAGTACATCACTGGAAGTAGGCTTGAAGAGTTTTATAGCTTCACCCCAATTCTAGTTCCCTCTGTGTCCTAGTGAGGGTTTTATTGCTGTGATAAACACTGTGAACAAAAACAGCTTGGAAAGTAAAGTGTTTATTTGGTTTATAGATTAGAGTCCATTCTAAGGACACTCTAAGGAGGAAACTGGAGCAGAACTCTGTTCACTCACTGGCTTGCTTGCTGATGGCCTATTCAACCTGTTTTAGTATCCAATTTACAACCAACTGCCTAACAGTGACACCACCCACAGTAAGATGGATCCTCCTGCATTAGAACTCATCAAGAAAATGGCTGGAAAGATGTCTCAGTGGTTCAGAACACTGGCTGCTCTTCCAGAGGACCTGGGTTCAATTCCCAGCACTCACATGGGAGCTCACAACTGTCTGTAACTCCTGTTCCAGGGGATCCAACACATGCAGGCAAAACACCAATGTACATGAAATTACACACTAATACACACACACACACACACACACACACACACACACACACACACACACACACATAAGAAAATGAATTAAGAAAAGAAAATGCCCCCACAGACTTGGCTACAAGGCCAATATGACAGAGGCATTTTCTCAATTAAAGTTTTCTCTTCTCAGATAACCATAGCTTGTGTCAAGTTAACAGAAAACTTAACCAGGATACTTTACTTCCAGATTGTGCTAAAAGATGTGACATATCAACTTCCTACTCCTACCACTTTCTGCTGTGCCCCTCTGCCATGATAGATTCTTACTCCCCTTCAAACTGTAAACCCAAGTAAACCTTTTCTTCTATAAGTTGCTTTGATCACAGTGTTTTATCATAGCAACATAAAAGTAATGAACTCACCATCCCTATTGTTTGCCCATCAGAATAGGCTGATAAGATCCTACTGCTGAAGATACCACATACTTTGGTTGCAAGCTATAGGTAACTCAGACTTTCTGGAACTGGGAAGGAACCTTCTTGCTTGTTAGCTAGCTTTCATAATGCCAAATGGTGCTATACAAGCTTCTGGGAAAGAAAAGGCATCAGCAGACGTACATAGCTAGGAACCTCACAAACCTGCAATACCAATCCACAAAGCAAGGTGTACCCACTGATTCAACAGTGAAATGATGGTTGTGGATGTCATCAACCACTCTTTGAAATGTGTATTCAAAATTACAAATAAAGAGCTTTGGGAGAGTTTAAGGAAGAACATCAAAATACTGAGCCAGCAAGGTAGGCTATATGAAAAGATTAATGTATTTAAAGACTTGAGCCTTTGAAAGAAGTAGGTAAAGGTTTAACTAACAATTATCATGTGCGGAGTGCCAGCCTAATCCTTTCAATACTAAAAATAAGAAACAGGGTTCTTGATTTTTTTTTTCATATTTGCTTCAATCTATAGTACCGTTTCCAGTGTTTCATTATTGGGTTTTCTTTATTTTATTATTTATGTTTATTTTTTAAAGAATTTTCTTTTGTAAATACCACCAAGAGAGTAAATTCTTGAAGTGATACTTAAAAGTAGATTATCGGGGAACGCATTATCAGATTCTTTTTAATTTGTTTAGCCAACCAACTGCTTGTTTTGATACATAGATAATGTACATGCTAGTTAGAAGCATAGACTCAGGAGCCAGATTACCCATGTAACAATCATGGTTGCACTGTTTACAAAGCCTGAAACCTTTAGCAAATTACAAGACCTCTCTGTGCCTTGAAAATAGGATGTAGTAATACTAACAGATTTTTCTCATTGATATTAAATGGGCTCACGTGTGTAACGCTATTAGAAATATGCACAAACACATACTAGATGTCATACCAACATTAGAGATACATCTACCAACCTTATTTACTCTTTGACCTAGAAAACTCTGCATTTACTGTCCAAAGTATTTCCCTAGAGCTTCATTGCAGTCTACTCTGGGGTCAACCCTATTCCCAGAGTACTTTAGGAATTCTTCTAGCTCCTCCAGTGTATGATTAGAAAAGCCATGGATTTTCCATCAGTCAAGAAGATTTATGTTTTCTTTCCAAAGAAAAGAAATTGGAAGGAACCAATTATAATTGCTAGTATTCCTGGTTACTGAGATATTAGGCAACCCCCTAATTTGCCTGATTTGCCAAGCATTCCAGGCTTTTCCAAATGTGGGACATTGACCGTGTACTGTTCTTTATGTGCTCAAGTCAATAATTTTCACTATTCTGATTATTTAGCTATAAACAATGCCTAAATCCTATGTCTAAGGTTACTTTCTCTTACCTGCGACAGAGATTTGTTGATCTTTTAAAGTCAGGGTCAAAATTATTTTCCTTCTCATTTTCTTAGGTGAGTCTCTTTTGTCTAAAACCAGGAAAGCCAATCATAAAAAGAAAACACTTAGGAATAAATTTAACCAAGGAAAAGTAGGATATGTACTATGAAAACTGTAAATCGTGGATAAAAATAGAAGACCAGTAAGTGGAAAGGTATTGTGTGATCACAGACCTGGATGTTGAGAAGTCTGTAGTACTCAAGGCTATATGTGGTGTATATGTGATCTCTGTAAAATTCTCAACATCCTTTTCTGCAGAGATAGAAAAATTAATCTTGAAAATAGAATCATAGAAGACCCTGGTTAATCAGAGCCATCAAAATATTAATTTTTATTTTGTGTGTATGGTATTTTGCCTGAATGTATGTCTGTGTACCACATCCATGCAGTACCTGCAGAGGCCAGAAGAGGGTTTCTGATCTCCTGGAACTAGAGTTACAGAGGGTTTTGAGCCACCATGATGTGGGTGCTGGGAGTTGAACTTGGGTTCTCTAGAAGAGCAGCCAGTGCTATTAACTGCTGAGCCATCTCTCTAGCCACAGTCAAAGCATTTTTAAACAAAAAGAACAAAGCAAAGGTATCTTATATCCTAATTTTAAGATTTATTACACAGCTATAGTAATCAAAGTAGTCTAGTATTATCATAAAACAGATATAGATGAATGGAAGAGAAAGAAGAGCCCATAGAAAGACAAGAAATATAATCAACTGAACTTTGACACAATTATGAAGAAACCACACTGGAATCAGATAGTCTCTTCAATAAATGGTATTACAAAAATGGAATATCTGTATGAGAAAGAATTGAATTGGACTCTCGTACTACATCACACAGAAAATAAACTCAAAATGGATTAAGATCCTAAAGGTAAGACTTGAATCTCTAAACATTCTTATGGGACAGCACAGGAGGACATCTCCTTTGCATGAGTTTTAGATATGACCTAAAAGCATCAGCAACCAAAGCAAAGTGGGACAACATTAGACTAACTAAAAGACTTTCAACATAAAGACACAATAAAAAAAACAGCCTATAGATTGCATGAAAATATTTATAGACTATGTATATTTTAAGTGGTTGATGTACTAAACATTTAAATAACTCATACAACTCAATATCAAAGATATACAAAATACCCCTTCTCAACATATATATGTATGTATATACGCACACACACCTTTATGTATTTCTGGACATTAAAGTACCAAACAGATTTATGTACAGATGCTCCAAATCATTAATTACCAGTGAAATACAAATAAGAACTTCTGCCACAGTGACTATTATTTTTTAAAAAAGAAGGAAACGGCAGTAGAGATCACAAGTGTTGCCAATGGTGTGGAGCAAATGACATCCTGAGCACCACAGTTGGGAGAGTAAGCTGACATAAGCACTGTGGAAATCACTGTGGGATTTCTTCAGAAAAATTAAGCAAAGGTGTGGGAGGGATGGGTTAGTAGTTAAGAGCATATATTGCTCCAGTGGAGAAACTGAGCTTGCTTCCCAGCAAACATGCCAGATGGTTCAGACACTTCAGGCTTCTGAGGGCACCTTTACTCAAGTGCACATAGCCACACACAGACATCAATAGTTATCAATGAGTTTTTAAAAATAATTAATCAAAGGACTACTGCATGATCCAGCAGTCCCTGTTCTGGATATATATCCAAAGGAATCGATATCAGAACTTCAGAGAGATATCTGTGTTCTATTTGTTATTGAACCATTACCTATAATAGCCCAGGTATGGAAATTTCCCCTTTCCCCTTTTCTCATGGCAGCTCACAGAGTAACTTTAGGCAAGATGGCTGTCTGGTTAACCTGGTATCCTAGAGAGGATGAAAGCAGCTCACTTACTATCTAACCACTTCCTAATCCAAAGATCTTTCTTGGAGCATTTACCTGAGAACTGAGTTTTCGGATCATATGTATTTGAGAACCCAGATGAGGTAAAGATATTGGAAAGTTCCATCAGGAAAATGTAGCTGATGCCCTTATTGGAAACATCAGTATAAGTGAAAAGTGTAAGACTGTGACAGAAATAAAGATGCAATAGAAAGCCAGGCATGGTGCTACAAACCTTTAATCCCAGTACTCAGGAGGCAGAGGCAGTAATTATGGATGGAATCTGTTAGATAAAGTTGTGAAAATCTCCATTACTTTACCTGGACTTCATGAAATTCTCACTGAGAATGAGTTATATTTCACAGAGAAGTCACCGATCTTTTGGTAAAGAATCTAAATCTGGGGGTTAGAGAAAGTCAGTGGTTAAAAGCACTAGATGCTCTTCCAGAAGACCTAGGTTTGATTACCATCACACACATGGCAGCTCACCACCATCAGTAACTGCAGTTTCAGGAGATCCAACACCCTCTTTTGGCTTGTATGGGTACCAGTGCACAGCCATACATGTAGATACCTCCCCCACTAACGTAAATGGAGAGAGTTAGTCTATGATGTGAACGATCTCTTTTAAAGATCTTTGAATTCTCTGTGGAAGGTAGTTTAAAAGCATTCAAGTGGGGTTTGGGACATATTCCTTTAATCCCAACACTCAGGAGGCAGAGGCAAGTGAATCTCTGTGAGTTCCAGGCCAGCCTGGGATACATAGAGAGTTCTAGGGCAGCCAAGGATATATAATCAAAAAATCCAATATAAAAACAAAACAACGTAAAACAAAAATCAAGATGGATACAGTTACTGTAGAAAGAAAATAGAGAACACACTGAGGAATTATTTGAGTCAGGTTGGCAAAGCATACAAAGAGAAAGAAAAGCTTTCCGTAATACCAAAAGAGATTTGAGTGAGGGATAAATAGATGTTCTAAAGAAAATGTATGAAGATAGAGATGAATGATGATATGAAATGAATCATCAATAAAGCCTGTGTGGAGCTAAGAGAAACCAGCTGAAGAAGAAACCGAATTTTTGAGACTTTAAAGTCCTTTTGGGAACTGTGATGTGGAAATACTGATGGTTCTAATAACGGAATGTTGTTGGTAAGCTGCACACATAAATTTGACACATAACTGCACACATAACTGTTTAAACAGCCGTCTTCTAAGTAAAAGCTATGAATTCTCCATTTCCTCATGGAAGATTTATTTAAATAAAACATGCTTATTAAATTTCCTCCAAAGATGATTTCATTATTACTCTGATCATCTTATTTAAGACAGGGCTTTATGTCATTCTTATTAAAATGTGGAAAGTCATTCTTTCTAATGAAAAGTCTACATTATGTATTTTTGTTCATCTAGTAAGTAACAAAAGTATTAATCTACTTGTAAAACATCAGTTCTCACTAATATAAAAATAATAAGAATTTTTGCATAAGAAGATACAGCAATGCAGTTTTGAAGGATAAATAAGGTTTTTAATTTAAAATAGCTTTAATGATAATAGAAATTTTCCAAGAGAATAAATTTAGGGCATCAGATTCCTGGAACTAGAGTTACATGCAGTTCCAGGAACAGAATCTGGGTCCTCTGCAAGTGCAGTAAGTGATCTTTACTGCTGAGTCATCTCTCTAGCCCCCCTAGATATTTTTATATTCTTAATCTATAAGTATTTTTTTTACTTTTAACTTCTCTGATGACATGAATACATAAGTATATACTGTACATGGTATTTACATCAAGTCATGATCATCAATATCGCTATCATCCATCTCCACATCTTGTCCCACTGAAAACCCCTCAGACTCAATGGAACATATGGAGCTGTTGCCTGCTATGATTTCAATACTGTCTTCTGGAACACTTCCTGGCCATGTTCAAGGCTGATTTATAGTTATTTTTAATAGGTATAAGGAATTCCCTGTAAGCATGCTAATCTGTATCCAAGCTCTTCAGGTCACAGGTAGAAGGTGAAGATCATATTTCTTGTGTGTGTCAGAGATCTGGGCTCATTCATAAGATTATTTAGTTCTTGATGATTAGATGAATTGGTATGCAAGCCAGTAAGAGTTTATTGTCATTATCAAATATTGTATGTAATTATGGAGCTGTACTTCATGTGACTAACAGCACTGTACATTTGTTTATACCATCTTCAACACAAACCTGTAAATGTCATAAGACATTGCACTATGACATTAAGATGACTATGACATCAAATTAGGTATGATATCACTAGGTGACAGTGAAATTCCAGGACCATTCTAATTTGACAACGCCACCATAGTATATTTAATTTGTGTTATGAAGCATGACTATATATGTGTATTAAGACACATCAAACACCTTAAATTTATACAAGAATATAGATTGAAATTAAAACAGCTCCTACAAAATCACTTATCTAAATCAGTTTAATCTATACATTCTCACTTTTAATGGGTAATTTCAATTTCTGAGGGAGAAATCATGATTGGTTACTAGTCATTCAGTAGTTGGATATGCTTGTGTTGGACGTGTATGTATGTTAGTAGGTAGGTGATGCAGTTTATATGATCAAGCTGTGCCAACCAAGAACACAGGCTGCAAGTTGTAAATGACTACCAGTTCTGACCTGTAGGGAATACACTTCTATATACTTGTCATATATCTCTTTGCATGTAAATCTAATAATCAAGCTCTCTACTAGACTCATTCTCCAGACACCCTTCCTCTATTGTGATCATAGGATCCAAAGACTAGCTGTGTTATTTGCTATATCTACAGGCCATTTAACCTTGAACTTGAGTCTAGTTCCTGTCTTATGCCATTCATCCTTGAATGTCCCTGACTCCAGTTCATGTCTTTAGGTTCATGTAATCAATCAAAACCAAGATCTCTGTAGCCCACATGTAATATAATCTTTACCTAATATCTTCCACCTGTGACCTGAAGAGCTCGGGCTTAGATTAGTGTGTTTATTAAAATGAACAAACTATCCTCTCACTCTGAACTTCCTGCTACTTGGCAAATGATCTGAAGCCGAGAATGGCCCAATTACCAGTTTTCAGCAGTTTACCACACTTTCCAATGATCCTTCCTTGCTTGGAAAGGAGTAACTAGTAGCAGCCACATTCCTTCTTTTTTTTATCTATTAAAATACAAATTGTTTTTAACAATTTGTTTCACATTTTAAAATATTTTCTTCTCGCATATAGTACATCTCAACACCCTTCCTCCTCACCCTCCACTATTCCCAGCTCCCCTTGTCTCCTCTCTTCCCCAGATCTATACCCCCATCCTCCCACCCTACCCTCACCCCTCCCCAAGAAAGAGAAGTCCTCCCATGTTACTGCTTAAACATGGCACAACAAGATAGAACAAGGTCAGGCACATTTCCCTATCTCAGTGTTGGACTAAGCAATCCAGCAGGGGAGTAGGGTCTAAAGGGCAGGAGGAAGGTTCAGAGACACACACACACCCACTCCAGTCTGTGTGAGCTACACAAGAGCACTAAGCCAGGCAACCTCAAGACAACTGAGGGACTCAGCAAGTTCCATGTGTGCTGCTTCAGGCTCTGTGAACCCCTAAGAGTGCTGGTCAGTTGGCTCCATAGGGTTTGTATTCCTGGCATTCTCAACCCCTTTGGTCCCCACAATCCCTCCTCCACCTCTTCAATGAGGTTCACTGAGCTGTGTACTTTGGCCCTGGGCCTCTGCATCTGCTCTTGTCAGCTGCTGAAGGATGCCTCTGTGATAAAAAATTGTGCTCGGCACCAATCTATGAGGAGATCAGGATAACTTTAGAAGTCCTCTCCACTGGGCAGTGGTGGTACACACCTTTAATCCCAGCACTTTGGAGGCAGAGGCAGGCAGATCTCTATGAGTTTGAGGCCAGCCTGGTCTACAGAGTGAGTTCCAGGACAGCCAGAGTTACAACAGAGAAACTCTGTCTCGAAAAATAAATAACAAACTAAACAAAGGCCTTTCCTGGCTACACAGTCTCTAGTTCCTGGCCTTCTCTGGAGTATCGGTCATGGCTTCCTTCCTTTAGCTCTTCCATTGTCCCAGGAGATCTTGTAGGGAGGACAGGTTATAGGACAAAGTTTTTGTGGCTGGGATGGTGTCCCAGTCTCACCACAGGAAGCCTTGCCTGATTACAGGAGATGACCTTTTTAGCCTCCCTATACCCCATTACTAGGAGAGGTCTTCCCTAGGGTCTCTGTTGCTGTTTATAGTGAGTTTCCACTCCTCTATGTCTGCCAGTTCTCCCCTACATGTCCTCCAATTCCTAGTTGTCTCTCCATATATTCTCTCCTGCCATCCCTCTCCCTTCTCCTGGTCTCTTTTCTTCCCATTCCCATGCTTCCCATCCCACCTGAACCACCTGTTCTATTTCTCCTTTACCAGGGAGATCCCTTTGTCTCCAGTGTGCCCTCCTTGTTGCATAGTCTTTCTGGATCTGTGAATCTTAGTACCTTTCTCTTCTGCTTAATAGTTAACATCCACATATACATGAGTACATACCATGTTTGTCTTTCTGAGACTGAGTTACCTCATTCAGGATGATTTTTTTCCTAGTTCCATCCATTTGCCTGCAAAGTTCATATAGTCATTTTTTAATAGTTGAGTAATACTTCACAGTGTAGATGTGCCACAATTTCTTTATCCATTCTTCAGTTGAGGAGCATCTAGGTTGTTTCCAATTTTTTGCTATTATGAATAAAGCTGCTATAGTTGAGCATATGTCCTTGTGGTGGAATGTAGTTTCCTTTGACTATATGACCAGGAGAAGTATAGCTGGATCTAGACATAGGTCGATTTCCAATTTCCTGAGGAATCACCATATTGATTTCCACAATGGCTGTACGAGTTTGCACTCCCATTAGCAATGCAAAAGTGTTCCCTTTGATCAACATCCTCACCAGCATGGGTTGTCATTTGTGTTATTGATCTTAGCCATTCTGACAGGTATAAGATAGAATCTCAGAGTATTTTTGATTTGCATTTCTCCGGTGCCTAAGGATGTTGAACATTTTTGAAGTGTTTCTCTGCCATTTGAGATTCCTCTTTTGAGAATTCTTTGTTTAGATTTGTACCACATTTTTTTTTAAAATTCAGTTATTTGGTTTTTTTTGATGTCTAGTTTCCTGAATTCTTTATATATTTTGGATATTACCTTTTATCGGAAGTGGAGTTGGTCAAAATCTATTCCCATTTTGTAGACTGCTGTTTTGTCTTATTGACAGTATTCTTTGCCTTACATAAGATTTTCAGTTTCATGAGTTCCCTCTTATTAATCATTGATCTTAGTGCCTGAGCTATTGGTGTTCTGCTCAGGAAGTTGTCTCCTGTGCCAATGCACTCAAGACTACTCCCCACTTCTTCTATTGGTTCCAGCGTACCTGATTTTATGTTGAGGTCTTTGATCCATTTGTGCATGGTGATAGATATGAATTTATTTGCATTCTTTTGCGTGCAGACATCCAGTTAGATCAGCACCATTTGTTAAAGATGATTTCTTTTTCCATTTTTTGTTGCTGGCTTCTTTATTGAAGATCAGGTAATCATGAGTGTATGGAATTATGTCTGGATCTTTGATTAGGTTCCATTGATCCACATACCTGTTCAATAGCCTGCAGTTTTTATTACCATGTCTCTGTAGCTTGAGATCAACAATATTGATACCTTTGGAAGTTCTTTTATTTTCTAGGATTATTTCAGCTATCCTGGGTTTTTTTGTTTTTCCATGTGAAGTTGGGTATTGTTCTTTCGAGGTCTATAAAGAATTGTAGTTGGGATTTTGATAGGGATTACATTGAATCTGTAGATTGCTTTTGGTAAGATGGCCATTTTTACTATGTTAATCCTACCAATCCAGGAACATGGGAGATTTTTCCATCTTCTGAGAACATCTTCATTTTCCCTCTTTAAAGTATTAAAGTTTTTGTCATACAAGTCTTTCACTTGCTTGGTTAGAGTCACCCCAAGATATCTTGTGCTATTTATGCCTATTGTGTTGTTTCCCAGAGTTCTTTCTTAGTCCATTTGTCATTTGCATATATGAGAGCTACTGATTTTTTTTTGAGTTGATCTTGTAGCCTGCTACTTCACTGAAGTTGTTTATCAGCTATAGAAGTCCCCTAAGACAATTGTTGGGGTTGCTTATATATACTATCAAATCATCTGCAAATAAGGATACTTTGACTTCTTTCTTTCCAATTTGTATCCCCTTGATCTCCTTCTATTGTCTTATTGCTATAGTGAGAACTTCAAGTACTATATTGAATAGTATGGAGAGAAGGGACATACCTTGCCTTATTCCTGATTTTAGTGGAACTTCCTTGAGTTTCTCTCAATTTATTTTGATGTTGGCTGTGGGTTTGCTGTAAGTTGCCTTTATTCTGTTTGGGTATGTCCCTTGTACCTCAATCTCTCCAATACTTTACTCATGAAGGTGTGTTAGATTTTGTAACAAGCTTTCTCAGCATCTGTTGAGATAATCATGTGGTTTATTTTTTCTTTCAGTTTGTTTATATGGTGGATGATATTGACTGATTTTCATATGTTGAACCATCTTTGCATCTCTAGGATGAAGCCTACTTGATCTTGGTGGATGATCTTTTTTATGTGTTCTTGGATTTTGTTTGCCAGTATTTTACTGAGTATTTTGTATCTACATTCATGTGGGAAATTGGTCTGTAACACTCTTTCTTTGTTGAACCTTTGCGTGGTTTGGGTGACTATGGCCTCATAGAATGAGTTTGGCAGTGATCCTTTTGAATCTAGTTTGTAGAATACTTTGAGGAGTATTAGTGTTAACTCTTCTTGGAATGACTGATAGAATTCTGCAGTAAAACCATCTGTCCCTAGGCTATTTTTATTGAGGAGACTTAGTGACTGCTTCTATTTCCTTGGAGGATCTAGGTCTTTAAATTGTCTATATGATCTTGATTTAACACTGGTAGGTGGTACTATTGAGAAAATTGTCCACTTCTTTTAGATTTTCTAATTTTGTGGAGTACAGGTTTTTAAAGTGTGACTTAATGGTTCTTTGGATTTCCTCAGTTTCTGTAGTTATTTCTCCCTTTTTGTTTCTGAATTTGTTGATTTGGATATTCTCTCTCTGTCTTTAAATTAGTTTGCCTAGGGGTTTGTCTACCTTGTTGATTTTCTCAAAGAGTCAGCTCTTTGTTTCATCTATTCTTTGAATTGTTCTGTTTGTTTCTATTTTATTGATCTCATCCCTCAGTTTGAATATTCCTTGCCTTCTACTTCTCTAGGGTGTGCTTGCTTCTTTTTGTTCTAGAGCTTTCAGATGTGCTCTTAATTTGCTAGTATGTGTTGTCTCCACTTTTTTGGTAGGCATTTTGTGCTGTGAATTTTACTCTTAGCACTGCTTTCATTGTGTCCCATAAGTTTGGGTATGTTGTGGATTCTTTTTCATTGAATTCTAGAAAGTCTTTAATTTCTTTATTTCTGTCTTGACCCATTTGTCTTTTAGAAGATTTGTTCAGTTTCCATAAATATATAGACCTTCCGTTGCTGCTGAAGTCAAGCTTTAATCCGTAGTGGTCTGATAGGATGCATGGGTTTATTTCAATTTTCTTGTATTTATTGTGGCTAGTTTTGTGGCCAAGTATGTGGTCAGTTTTGGAGAAAGGTCCATAAGGGGGCGAGAAAAGGGTATATTCTTTTGTGTGGGGGGTAAAATGTTTTTTTAAATATCTGTTAGGTCCATTTGATTTATAGTATCTGCCATCTCCAGTATTTCTCTATTTAGTTTTTGTTTGAATGACCTGTCAGTTGGTAAGAGTGGGGTATTGACGTTTCCCACTATCAGTGTGTGAAGGTCAATGTGTGTTTTTAACTTTAGTAATGTTTCTTTTACAAACATGGGAGCCCTTTTGTTAAAGGCATAGATGTTGAGAATTGAAATGTCATCTTAGTGGATTTTTCCTTTGATGAGTGTGAAGTGTCCTTCCTCCATGTCTTTTGATTAATTTAGGTTTGAAGTCTATTTTGTTGGCTATTAGAATGGTGATACCAGCTTGTTTTTTAGGTTCATTTGCTTGGTAAGTCTTTCGCTAACTCTTTACTCAGGGGTAATGTTTATCTTTGAGGTTGAGGTGTGTTTCTTGTATGCAGCAGAAGAGTGCATTCTTTTTTAGCATCCATTCTGTTAGTCTCAGTCTTTTTATTGGGGAATTTAGACCATCAATGTTGAGGATTATCAATGACCAATGATTGTTCAATTCTGTTATTTTGTAATTGTTGGTTGTTGTTGTTATTGTATGTGTCCCTTCTATTAATTATTATGGTGTGAGATTATATATTTCTTGTGTTTTCCTGAGTGTAGTTAACCTCCTTGGGTTGTAGTTTTCCTTCTAGTACCTTCTGTATGGCAGGATTTGTAGATAGATATTGCTTGAATTTGGATTTATCATGAAATATTTTGTTTTCTCCATTTATGGTAATTGAGAGTTTTGCTGGGTATAGTAGTCTGGGGTGGTATCTGTGTTCCCTTAGAGTCTGTGGTACTTCTTTTCAGTCCCCTCTGGCTTGTAGGGTCTCCATTGAGAAGCCAGGTATAATTCTAATAGGTTTGCCTTTGTATGTTACTTCTTTTTCTCTTGCAGCATTTAGTATTTTTTCTTTGTTTTGTATGTTTAGTGTTATAATAATTATGTGGGGAGGGAACTTACTTTTTTGGTCACATCTATTTGGTGTTATATAAGCTTCATGTGCCTTTATAGGCATCTTTCTTTAGGTTTGGAAAATTTTCTTCAATGATTTTGCTGAAAATATTATCTGGGCCTCTGAGCTGGGAATCTTCTTCATCTCTTCCTATTAGTCCTAGGTTTGGTTATTCATAGTGTCCCAGATTTCCCGGATGTTTTGTGTCAGGAGATTTTTTGGATTTAATATTTTCCTTTATCAAAATATCTATTTCATCTATAGTATCTTCAACTCCTGAGATTCCCTCTTCCATCTCTTATATTCTGTTGGCTATAGTTTGCCTCTGTACTTGATCACTTTTCTATATTTTGAATTCCCTTGTTTTGTGTTTTCTTTAGGGCTTCTATTTCCATCTTCAGGTCTTGGACAGTTTTGTTTCCTTTAATTGTTTGTTTTTTTCTTGGCTTTCAGAGATTTATTCATTTCTTCTGTTTTTTGTGTTTCTTTGATGAGTTTACTCAATTCCTCCAATTGTTTGTCTTTTCATCAGTTTCTTTCAGGGATTTATTCATTTCCTCTTTAAGGACTTCTATTATCTTCATAAAGTTGGCTGTAAGGTCTTTCTCTTCTGCTTCACCTGTGTCAGTGTTCAGGAATTTTTGTAGAAGGACAGTTGAGTTCTGGTGGTGCCACATTGCCCTGATGGTTGTTGATTGTGTTCTTAAGCTGGCATTTAAGCATCTGTGCTTGGGGTGATTATAGGTTTAGGTGCCAATTCCTGAGTTTTTCTTTATTGGATGAGAATTTAGTTCCTTGAGTTCTATTTCTTCTCTGGTCTTATGGTCAGTGTGGCCTTGGGTAGGCTGGGTATTTCCACTGAAGTTGGTGGGTGGGGTTGGGGAAGATGTGGGCTCTCAGTCCTGCAGCTAGTCTCCCCTGGAGTTCTGGAGGCTGGTTTGGTTTCTGGAGTTGTGGCAGCTGGGGTGGTCTCTGATCCAAGCAGGGAGCCTCTTTAGGAGTTGGGGATAGGGCAAGGTGGCAATGTGGAGGAGAGGGAGGATTGGAGACAGGAGGGGGCACTATGAGAGTGCTGGATTCGGTGGTAGGGAGAGCAGCCTATCTGCAGTTGTGGCAGCTGGTGTGGTCTCTGGTCAAAGCTAGGGACCTTTGATTGAGTTCGGGAATGGGACAAGGGGGCATTGTGAAGCAGAATTGGAGAGAGGAGTAGAGGAGGGACACCAAGAGAATAGGGGATTCTGTGATAGGGAGAGCCTTCTACCTGGATTTGTGGCAACTAGGGTGGCCTCTAAAAATAAAACTTTAAAGGGGAGTAAAAGAGATGTCTCAGTGGGTAAAATGTCTACTACACAATGATGGGGACCTGAGTTTCGATCCCGGGAACCCACAAAAAGTTGGGCAACATGGCACATGTCTATAGCCCCAGCAGTGGAGTTTGGCTAGTTGGTGGAGATGAAACAGAAGTCCAGGTTCATTGAGAGACCTTGTATCAATAAATAAAGATGGAAGGTCAGTTGTGGTGGTGCACATCTTTAATCCCAGCACTTGGGAGGCAGAGGCAGAAGCAGGAATATCTCTGTGAGTTCAAGGTCAGCCTGGTTTATATGGTGACTTCTAGGGCAGCCAGAGCTACGTAGAAGACCTGGTCTCAAAAAGAACCCAATAAAAAAAGATAATTAGATAGATAGATGAATAGATAGATAGACAGATAGATAGATAGATAAATGTGGAGAATGATAGAGAAAGACATTCAGTGTTGAGCTCAGGCCTCCCCATAGGAAGGCATGAGCCAGAGTATTCACATACCCATGTACATACATGCATGCACATATAATAATAGTACTAACAATCATAAAAATAAAATATTTAATAATTAACTTGCAAAATACTGAATGAACAGAAAACAAACTCAAAGAGTTAAAAAAAAAATCTGGGTTCCAACCTCAGGTAAAACATCTTATGTATATGACTTTTGGTCTGTATGTCTAGATCCAATCTAGACCTTCCATAAACCTAGACTAATGTTTAGTTATTTTCCCCACCCCAGCTGGGTTGCTATGGGAATCCTCTAAGTTGCCTATGCAACATCAATATTTGCACCACCCTGTCATACACTCTTCAGCTGGCACTCGGTGCAGTGCTATGGAGACTGCTTGTGGCCGAGCAATATTCGCGTTCCTAGGGTGAACACTTTGATACTGAGGTCTATGTAGCATTACTTGTTCTGAAGACATGCCAGAAGCTGACTGGAGAGGTGGGGTTCATTCTCCTTTTTCCTGGATGTGCCTTTTGGCACTCTATCTGTCTTACAGAATGAAGTCTGGCATATTGCCTCTCTCTGCTCATTCTGTTTATTCTTCAAGTGCCAAAAGAACTACGAATAAGACAGAACTCAGAGTTAGATCCCAGAATAGGTCCTTGGGTTGAGTGATAAGAAATAGAGAGCCCTGGTCTTCAAAGGCATCTGTTTTCCTGCTTCTTTGCCTAGCTCCGATAAAATCTCTTAAATTCTAGCACCCAGGGGGTAAGTTTTGAATGACTACCATCGGTTCTTTGCTAAAACTGAGCCACTTTTCAGACCAAACAGAAGTCGACCCATGAATCCTGCTAGTCACATCTAGCCTGTTTATTAGTAGCTGTAGAGGAACTTAGTGTTAAATTATTACACACCCACCATCCATCCTCTTCAGCTTGATCTGTTTAGCTATGTCTGTCTTAGATTTCAGATTTAGCTGAAAGTAGTATAGTGCAGCCATTCAAACTGAGAATCAAGAGGCAGAATTAGATCTGACTTTATGTTTCCATTTATGTAATGCTACATTACCTTACAGTAATCTCAGTTTAAGTCAGTTGTTTCTAAAGATGCTGAAACTAAGATTTCGTCTACGCTATTACTGTGTTGAAGTTATTCTGTGATTTTAAATTTAGTATTGGAGGCTGGAGAAATGGATCAGCAGTCAAGAATACTTGTTCTTGCAGAGGACCTAGGCATGGTTCAGCCTGGTACTCACAGGGCATTTTACAACTGTCTGTAACTCCAAGTCCAGAGTCTGACACCCCCTTTTGACTCCTCAGGCATTGTAAGCATGTGGTTCACATAAATACCTAAATACATGCAAATAAAACACTCATACCCACAAAATAAAGTAAATAAATTTAAAAAATTAACTCTAGTAGTATTTGCTTTACAAAATTAAATGAGGCTATATTAGGTGCACAAATATTTAGAATTGTAATGTTGGGAGCTATTCTAATTGGGCTAGGAGGAGTTCTCAATGTATTTTTTTATTTGCTTTTCCCTAATTCCTAACGAAGTATTGTGGGGTTTTTTTTCGTGGATTTATTGACCATTTTCATTATTTCACTTAAAAATTGCTTTGCCATTCAAGTGTCTATTCATTGATGTATTTATTAGTTTTCCTGATATTTTATACAAAATTTTCTTATGTATACATTTAGCTGGCAACCATTTTCTGCCTCTCTTCAGACTATCTCTTCAGTCTGGTGTTTCTTTGGTGTGCATAACTACTTAAGTTTGACACTTTGATGGTTTAAATAAGAATGTCCCTCATAGGCTCATGTATTTGAACATCAGTTAGTGGCACTATCTAGGGAGGTTTATTTGTTTTAGCCTTACTGAAAGGTATATGTCACAGGAGCCTTGCTTTGAGAGTCAAAAACCTAACCCCACTTGTTTTGCTCAATGTTTCATGCTTAAGGTTGAAGATGTGAGCTCTCAGCTTCCTGCTATATGCTGCCATGCTGTCCCCACCACTTAGGGGTCTAACCCTTTGGAAGAGTGAGCCAAAATAAACTCTTTTTTCTGTAAATTGCTTTGGTCATGGTATTTTATCACAGCAACAAAAAAGTAACTGATACAAATACAACACCACTTCTCAATTCGAGGGATTATTTATTGAGCTATTAGATTCCTTTTTATAAAGTTCTTGTATATCCCTGTATCTTGAAATGTTTTTCAATGTTTTTTTTTCTCTCTAGCAGTTTCCAGGTTTCTGATTTATATGTTAAAGTCTTTGACCCATTTTTCAATGTATTTTCGTACAGAATGAGAAACATGTGTTCTGTACATGCAGATGATAATATAGTTTTCATGTGTTTATTAATATTTGGGTTCTTATTACTTGTTTAATATTTGACAGATAGTAAGTGTGTGTTTGGCTGCATTTTTAAATAATGTTCTCAAGGAATGTAGCAGCAAGAGGGTAGTATGTTAGCTTGACCAGGGAACAGGATTCAACATTGAGAGGAAGTTTTTGTTTTTGTTGTGTTCTTCAAAAGATGCTAAAGTATATAGAATTGAAATTTATCATAGTCGGGAAAGAAATACCCTAGGAATAAGGAATAAGTGAAGATGCAGAAGAAAAAGTAGTAATTCATAGAGCATGTTTCTAAACTAGATAAAGGATACAAGTAACTGACTTTATCATGCAGTGGGCAACATTACAATAATTTAACCCATTTTACATTTAGTCACATAGAATATTCCTTAATTATAATATTACGCATTTATTGCTATCCCTGCAAATAAACCCAGTTTAATGCTTCATTGCCTTATATGTGGAGGAATATGAAGAATTTGAATCAGTCGCACTCTGTAAAACCTCATCCATTCAATATCTTCCTTGCTCATTGCCTGGTTGAGTTCTCTTCCAATTTTATTTTCTAGAAACAACCCTTGTAATAAAGAATCTAAACAGTGTGCTTCTTTCCTGATTTCTAATTTTAGTTTGGCATCTCAGTCCTTTCTGATGGATGAGGATTTTTGATATGTTCCTGTTTCCATCAAGCCTAGTTTTCTTTATGGGTTTCATTACCAAATGATGGCACATAGCTTCAGTCTGTTGCTACAGTAGCATTTGGTGAACTGAAATTTGTTTCTTGAACTGCATTCAAGAGTGCAATACCTTCTGTTTTTTAATCAGGAGGAAAGAATTGCTGCCATGGAGCCTTTCTAAAAAAAAAAAAAAAAGCTAAAAACCAAAACCAAAACCAAAACCAAAACAAAAAAAAACCTGTTTCCAAAGAAAATATCATTATTGTATAATTTTGTAGGCATGCATTTGTGTGCTTATTATGCTATACATATAATTTCTGTTTAATATGAGTTTATTCTTATGTGTAGGCTCACTGATAGCTTATAGGATATTTGTATTTTCCAATCTGTTGTTTTTGCTCTGAGCAAAAATTTACACAGCTGATGAGAATATTTTGACAACTCTGTCTATATATCCAGGAACTTCAACTTAGTGTAAATTTTCTGCCTGAAATGACACAATTTTAAGAAATAAAGTATAATATTTAAAATTTATAAGGAACTGATGTAGCTCGCCCAATATAAGAAATTATAAAATTAAGATTTTATGGATTCTAAGATCATGTTTGTAACCTCTTTATCTCATTTACATACTGTAAATGATATTTACTAAAATTAAGATCTGACAAATGTTATGAGGAATTCTAATTTTATATTAAAAAGTAGTTCAATTTAATTAATTTTGAAGATTCTGGTCTTGGGAATGGAAATACAGCTCAGTAAGTAAGAGCATATACTGCTCTTTCAGAAGATGTGAGTTCAGTTTCCAGTAGCATGTCAAATGGCTCACGACTTAGCTGTAACTCTAATTCCAAGGGATCCAATGCAGTCTTCTGGCCACTACAGCCACATAAATGCTTGCATTCATTCACAGAGGCAAATAAACATACATTAAAATAATTTTAAAACAAATCTGAAGAATTAACCTAAAGAACCATCCATGGGCCAGGCATGGTGGTGAATTCCTTTAATTCCAGCTGTTGAAAGGCAGAGGCAGGAAAATTTATGTGAGTTCCCAGGCTAGCCTGGTCTACATAGTGAGTTCTGTACCAGCTATGATTACATAGTGAAACCTGTCTGAAAACATAAAACTAAAAATATTTTAAGTTAAAAAAATAAATAAATGAGGAAGGTACACAGAAATTTACAGATAACCAAGTCTCTCTCTTTCTCTTTCTCTTTCTCTTTCTCTCCCTCTTTCTCTCTCTCTCTCTCTCTCTCTCTCTCTCTCTGTGTATGTTTATACTTAGCGTATCATTTGCATGGCGCTTTTGTAAACTTTAATACATAAAAATTCAGAACTTATTTAGCATAAAGTGCTGAACTGTTATTATTTATTAAAAATGCCTTTAGCATGGGAATGGTAAAATAGAGTTCTGTGTTCTCTAGAAGGAAAAGAGAAACAGTCTGCATTCCCTTGGCGTGCTGTATTTTAGCATTTCTCCCTGCAGGACTGAGCTGCTTTGATAGGATTGATTATATTGACCATTTTATGGGTCGATTCCTGAGCAATTGAGTAGTTGATTTGATTTGGTTTTCTGAATGGCCAAAAGACCAGATGGCTTGATTGGAATGATGACTGAAACTAGCAATTCAACCATGAAAACAGTTGGATCAATGGCAATGTGTTAACACCATCCAACTTCTCAAACAGATAAATGTAGAACCTTCAAACTATTTTTTTCTGATTCAACTGGCATTCTGAGTCATGATAGCTAGTTCAGAATTAATATTGTAGTAGACAACTTTAATTGGGATATGTTCAGATTTTTTATAATGCAAAACAACATTCTAAAGGGTAGGCTATTAAAGCAGCCAGAAAGAAAAATAACAAATTGTTAGTGCTATTGAGAAAGTTTGAAAGCATGCCAAGCTGCAATGATGATGGAGCATGATATGAGAATATATAATGAATTTATAGCACAAACACTGTGACTCATAAGGCTGCCACACAAAAGCAATTTTGTTACTTGCTTTCTTATATATTGAATTTTAGTTTATGAAACTGATAATAGTAATAGCCATGAAAGAAATAAAAGCTAGTATTATGAACCAAAGGATTATAATATACATGTACATATAATATATGTGTGTGCACGTGTGATTTCATGTATACCTGGTTTTACAACTTTTGGCTGAACTTATGATGGTGTTCTGCACAAAGAAGAGGAAATGGTACTCAGAATAAACAGCATTGTTGCTGGTTATCGTATCTCTTGAGAAGGAAAATAGTAGGGTCCATAGAACCCTCAAACTTTGAGAGAAATACATTTCCCGAAATGTTGATCTCCTTTTGGATTTCCTTTCCTTTCTCATGGAGGAATACTTAACAGTTCCATGTCTTTCACTTGACATTTTCCTTGCTTGTCCATATCAGACATGTTTGTTATATGAAAGTTTGTTATATGAACGATGTTTTTCTAGGTTTCAAGGAAGACAGAACCTGAGAAGCGATCAATGTGAATATCCATGAGCTGGGATTCAGGTTCCTCATTAAACAAGGTAAGGTATATGCAAAGTTGATGACAGTGCAACTTTGTTTCTGAAACCTTTTCCCAAAAATACTATAAAGAGCAGCCTATTAGGTGATATATTGATCAGAGTTCTCTAAAGGAACAGAACTGATAGAGTGAACATAAACACACACACACACACACACACACACACACACACACACACACACACACACACACGCTGTCTGAATATCCAGCAATCACTGTCTACTCTCAGAAAGGCCAAGGATCCATTAGTCGTTGCATTCATGAGACTGGATATCTCAGCACTTCCAATCTGATGCTGGAGTCCCAGGAAAGTCCCAGAGAGCTTCTTGTTTTCAGTCTATGTTGCAATCCTGTAGAAATAGGTTCTAACACCAGCTAAGGAATGGCTCAGGAGCAGTATAGATGAACTTGCCAGTGAGAGTGAGGGCAAGCAAATAAAAAGCAAAAGCCTCTTTCTTCCATGTCCTTTTATGTGAGCCACTGGAATGTTTGGCCCAGATTCAGGGTGGATCGTCTGATCTTAAATAATCAAAGAAAATTTCTTCACAGGTAAATTCAGATGCGTGTGTTTTAGTTAATTTCAGATGTAGTCAAAATGACTACAAAGATTAGCCATCATAGGTTTATCCCTTTCCAACTTGACACACCACATATCTTCTTATGTCATGCTTAATTTCCAAATGAAAACAATAATGAAGTCATAATTATACCTAATGTGATATAACTATCCACTCTATAACCACAATTGTACTACATATTTTAGAATAGGTGACAATGTTTCTCGGGTGGGGCATTCTGTTAGTATATCATAATTTAAATGTGATAACCACTGATATTATCTCAATGGATTTTACATTATGTGATAAAGACAAAGAAGAATGAAAACACAAATATCTGCTTAATATACGTATATATATTTTCTCCATTTTCAGAGTGAGAAGATTAGCATCACAATATCATCTCACCTCTCTAATCTCAGCAAAAATCATAACATCCTCCATATTTCCCCTAATAAGAGCCCTCTGATTTTTTTGGAACAAACTGGATAGGCCAAAAACAAGCCCAGCATCTCAAAATCCTTAGTTTGATCCCTTCTAAAAAAATTCTTTGCAAAATAGCAAAATGTACTAGTAGATGTACCTGCTTTCAAGACTCAGATGTAGGCATCTTGTGTTTGGAGCGGGGTTGAGGCTTCGTGTTTGTGCCCACAGAAAGGGAAGGGGGTATTAAATGGTCTACCACAGAAGGATGGCAAAAAGGATGGTAAAAAGTCAATGCAAAAGCTCTTGCAGCAACTGAAACAAGAGATTAGCTTGGTCTGGGCATCAGTGAAGATGGAGAAAAATTGTCCGATTGGATAATTGTTGACAAAATTAACCGGACATGCTAAAATGTGCCTAGTGTGGGAAGGGGTGAAAGTGAAAGAATCACATGTATTTCATTAAAATCTAACATACCTCTTGGCTATTCTGGGTCTTATCTATATAGCACGGACACTAAAACATTACATTTTAAAATATGTTCCAGTATATTTTTAAAAATAGCCATGCCTACATTCAAAATGAAGATTTATTTCCATGTTTATTTTGGTGCAGGTAGAAATTTTGTTCATAACTTTTTGGATGCATTGTATAAAATTGTTTGCTCATATTTTGAGTCCTTATGAATAAATCATTTGAAATGGCCTACTAAATTTGCTATTTATCTCATTAAGTTTGAAAATGAAAGCAAAAAAGAAGTTAAAGGCTTGGAAAATAAAGTCAATTAGCAAATGAAAACTGGTTGAGTGTTCAAAGTGAATCAAGTATGGGTGACATACCAAAAGGAATAATTTTCCTGAGCATATGACTGAACCTAGAATATGTTTTGAATAGCATTACAGGAAGGAAGGTTATATTTCCATTGGAGATAGAAAGAAAAATGAAAAAAAAATAGCAGAGATGGACCTCTGGAGAAGTAGCTTTGACTGATTCTTATAGCCAGGAGCTCTGGGGAATATTTCAGGATGAGCAACAAGGGAAAATAAACATATACGGACATTCTGGGACTGTACATTCTGCACATTATAGATTCATCCTCAGGCAAACATAGGCAAATAAAAACCGAGCATTTTATTAGGTTTGGCAAGTCTCTAGGAACACATCCTCGGATCACATTAAATTAAAATTCCCTTCAGATAAAACAAACGTAAGCATGGTGGTGAAATACAAGTTGCTAGCATTCATAAACACATCAGTTTTAAGTATATCTAAGAACAAAGTGATTTGGTCTGGCCCTTGAGATCCAAGCTCTCAAGCCTATACTGATAGACTAACAAAAGTTAGGGAATCCGTGTGAGAAAATCTATGTGGAAGAAAAGAGATAAGTAAGAAAAGTTCTGAAGAAGGCAAGGAGGAGAGTTTTATATTAGTTTTGTCACTCAACCACTAAGCCCAATGGATGCACTGCAGAGAGACACAACTTCTGCATAGAAAAATAGATAAAGGATCCAATATTACTGCACAGTTCTCCCCTAGGGCACCCGAGTCCTAGTCTGGACCCTATAAACTCAGATTTCTGTATGGCTCTCATGACAGGCTGGTTTCTAATAATATGAGGATTCAGGCTTACCACAGTACTAGATTAGACCAATGGCCACAGGCCACAGGCTGGTAACTAAAAAGAAAATCAAAGTTCTAGGCCTGTATCCATATGTATTGGTTGACTTTTGTCAACTTGACACCCAATAGTTACATATGGAAAGAGAGAACTTCAGTTGAGAATTACTTTCATCAAATTGGCCTGTGGGCATTCTGTAGGACATTTTCCTGATTTATGATTGATGTAGGAGGGCCCAGCCACTGTGGTGGTGCCATCCCTGAACAGTAGTCCTGGGATGTGTAAGAAAACAAGCTGAGCAAGCCATGGGGTACAAGTCAGCAAGCAGAATCCCTCCACAATTCCTGCCTCATGCTCCCGCTTGACTTCCTGCCCTGACTTCCTTTAGTGATGAACCATATAATTGGGACATATATAAGCCAAATAAATCCATTCCTCCCCAAATTTGGTTTTGGTCAATGTTTTACCACAGCAGTAGAAAACAAGCTAGGACACTTTAGTTGCGGCCTTTAGGCTTTCCAAAATATTCGTCCAGACACGTAAGTCTGGATTTTAGTCTTATCCCTTTGCACCAAGGTTCTTGGTCTACCCAAGTAGATATTAACACTAGATCATCCTTTGTAGACTCAAGATCAGTGTCATCCTTGTGGACCCAGGCTATAAGCCTACTCCAACAAATGTAGGTCTATGCCAACTGATCCCACCCAAGAACAGTTACTTAATGGAAAGTATGACAGAGCAGCATGTCAATAAGTGACTCCCTTAAGTGAGGAAAAGAATCAATAAACATGAACTCAGACTATTTGAAATTATATGAACAGAAAAGAAAACAAAACAGTTGTGTTAACAATGTTAATTATTATAACTCATGGAATATAATAATTTGCTATTAATTCAAACAATATAGATCATTAGTATAATATAGAATATATTATTATGAAAATGAGCCCTTATGATTATGTGATAGCATCAGTTGAATCAGCATATGACTTATAGAAAATTCAACAGAAGAAAAATAGAGCAAAATTAAAACCTTATTTATTAGCCAAGTGTGGTGGCATGTGCCTTTAATCCCAGCTTTTGAGATGTGTATGGGATGCAGAGGCAGTTGAGACCAGTCTTTGTACATAGTGAAATCCAGACCTGCCAGGTCTACATAGTGGGACTCTGTTTCAAAAAAGGAAAAAGACAAAGACAAAGACAAAGACAACAAGAAAACAAATTATTTATTGAATTAATGACAAGATCTTCCCAAACCTGGAGAGAGAGATGACTGTTCAGAGCAATAAAGCACAAAAGCTTAAAATAGATTAAATATAACAGTATCTTAATAGAGATATAGTATATGCAAATTCTCAACAGTCAATGCTAAAGAAAATTTAGAAAGCATCAAAAGATAGAACTTATCAAAGCATACCTTTGATTCTTACATTCAATACAATTGAGAATGCCTCTGGTTACCAAAACATGCAATGCTTTCTCCATCAGATACTGAGTGTCTTGCAATATATCTCCATTCTGAAAATAATTGGAGTGTGTGCACAACTCTTCATGTTAAGGGCTCAATTTCACAGGTTATCTTCCATTCCAGATGCACATCAAAAGGTACAGGTTGTGATCTGTGGTCATGGGTGGCTAGCTATAAATTTGTGTCCCCATGATGCCCTAGTAAGATTTTAAAAAAATAATAAGATGCCTCATAGAACTCAGGAAAACACTACGGTTACATTTACACATTTACCACAGAGAATATGACAATGTGTACAGATAGATGAATAGCTAGATGTAAAAGACCCTTTGAGCAAGGTATGTAAAAAGGGTTTTATAGCTTCCTTGCCATCTCTATCTGTTCAGCAACATGGAAGCTTTCTTAAGCCAATTTTGGAAGCATTAATGGTAGCTTTCAAAGGTCAAGGATGGGACTAAAAGTCCCAAGACATTGTTTATTCCCCTGGCAATAACCACATCTGGATGCTATCTTGGTGCTCCCATCTATCAGTTGTTTCATTAGTAGTTACAGAGATACTTACCACATTGATGCTTCCAATGGTTAAAGAAACTGTAGTACCACTAGAACAATCATCAAACACAACTACAACATAAGACAGTAAGAGAGAAAAAAAAAGAAGATCTCTGTAACTACAAAACTATCAGAAAACAAAATTACAATAATATTTTTTAATTAGTTTCATTAATAAGAAGTTCTTACAATAAGCACTTTATATACTTAGTTATGGTTCTCTTGCTGTAATTAAATACAAAGACAATGCATAAAGAAGCATTTAATTGGGAACGTGCTTCCAGTTTCAGATGGTTATTCCATGATCAGTGTGATGGGGGATAAGGTGGCAGGAACACAGGGCATGACAGTGAAGCAGTAGCTGAGAGCTTACATTGTGATCAGAAGTCAGAGAGAGAGACTAGGCATAGCGAGGGGTTTTTGAAACCCCAAACTTTCTCCAGTGACACACCTCCTCCAACAGAGCCACACCTCCTAATCCTTCCTAAATTATATACCAACTGAGGATCAAGAATTCAAACATACAAGCTTATGGGGAAAATTCTCACTCAAACTACCTCATTAATAGACTCAGTTCTCTAACCAAAAAACATAGAATGGTCTTTTAAAAAAAGGAAAAAAATACAAGATCAGCCAGGCATGATGGCACATGCCTTTAATCCTAGCACTCGAGAGATAAAGTCAAGTGGCTGGATGTATTTGAGTTTGAGGCCAACCTGGTCTGTAGCAAGTTCTAGGCCAGCCAGAGCTACACAGAGAGACCCTCTCTCAAAAAACTAAACTAAAGTCAACCTCCAGCAAGCAAACAAAAAGCTAGATCCATTGATATGGTGCCTACAAGAGACTCATTTAGTTTTAAGAAAATATAGAGATGATAAAGAGATAGTACAAGATATTCCATGCAAATTAAAACTAAAATCATGATAGAATGAAAAGAAGGCAGCCTATGTAAACAAAAATCAAGCAGAGAGGGCATCTATACTTTATCTCACAAAATATACTTTAAGTCAAACAATATAATAAGACACTGATAACGTGTCATCATATAATGAGAAAATGGACAGATTTTCAAGAGGCTATAAATACTACAAATATGTATGAATCAATCGTTGAAATGAATAAAGAAATACAATACTACAATAGGCCGTATACTATTTTACATCAATGGATGCATCGTCAAGATGAAAGACCATAGGGAAAGAATAGAGTTGAACAATATTACAGAACGAATATACTGAATAGATACGCATGGGACATTCCATGCTACTGTAGTGGTACATAGTTTTCTAACCATATGTGCAACATTCATCATGATATGTCATATTTTGGACCAGATGAAAAATTAACACATTTAATAAGACTGAAGTAACATCATAAATAGAGTAAGAGATAATGGGAGGAAAAAAATTGAAATTTTCCAAGCTTGTGGACATGAAGCAACATATTCCTGAATAACGAATAGATCAAAGAAGCAATAAAAGAAAGGAAATAAGCTTAAGACTAAAAGTCAATGAAGGCCCAGCATGGTGGTTGCATGCTTTAATCCTAGCACTTGAGGAGTACAGAGGCAGGTGAACCTCTGGGAGTTTAAGGCCAGCCTGGTCTACATAGTGAGTGAGTTCCAAGTCAGGCAGAACTACATAGTGACACTCTGTCTGAAAGATGGGGGTTGAGGAGGAGGGAGGGAGGGAAGGAAGAAGATGGAGAGGGACATGCAGAGGGAGAGGGAGAGAGAGAGAGAAGGAGAGAGAAGGAGAGAGAACAAATAAATATATTTTGACATTGCCTCAGGATTCTACCTATAAGAGAGAGATTAACAGATGCAGCCTCGCAATGTGAGATCATATCTGTGAGCCAGAATAGCCTCCTTGCTCTGTAACTTACCAATTAAGGTATATTCTGCTATTAGCAGCTGAAAACATTTGAAAAGGCCACATTAATTTCCTGTAGTGCAAATACAGTCAAATGTTTGAAAACATTTAACAGTCTTTCATGATCATCGCAAGAACTTAAGTATAGAAATTATCTATTGCAATATAATAAGGGCCATAAGCATGTATGAAAAAATAAGAACTCTCTCATCATACTCAAGAGCAAAAGGCTGAAAACTTCCTCATATAATATGGGGAAGAAAACCTGACTCATTCTTTTCACTACTACTTGTTATAGCCTTGGAAGTCCTAGCCAGAATGGTAAGGCAAGAAAAAATAAAATGAATCCAATTTTTTTTTTTAAAAAGGAGTAAACTTGTATCACTTTGCTTATAATACAAGGTCTTACATATAAGAAACCCCAAAGAGTCCATCAAAAATATTGTTAGAACTGGAAAACAAAGTTTCAGGATACAAAATCAACAAGGCTACGTGTGGTGGCACCTGCCTTTAACCTAGAGGTAGAGACAGGCAGATACATGTGATTTTGAAACCAGCCTAGTCTACATAGTGCATTCCAGGACAACTAGAGCTACATGGTGAGACCTTGTCTCAAAAAAAATCAACATAAAGATGTGTCATATTTCTAAATAGTAACAACAAAGGATCTGAAAGAATGTAGAAATGCCTCATTTACAAGACTAACTGAACCCAAAGATCTTAACTCTGTAATCTCTAATATACTAATAAAACAAACCAAATAAGTGGAAAGGCCTGTTCACATA
Source organism: Cricetomys ansorgei (assembly GCA_026225945.1). Taxonomy (NCBI): domain Eukaryota; kingdom Metazoa; phylum Chordata; class Mammalia; order Rodentia; family Nesomyidae; genus Cricetomys; species Cricetomys ansorgei. The sequence continues at coordinate 9,436,365 of JAMJFZ010003268.1, forward strand.
TAGAAAGAATTAATGTTGTTTAAAATGTTATGTCTACTTAAAGAAATCTACAGACTCAATGTATGCTTTTTCAATGTATAGACTTTTTCAAAATTCTGCTGACATTTTTTACAGAAATGGAAAACAATCATTATAACTGTATGGAATTGCAAAAATGACTTTAATCAACATTATATTGGGTAGGGAGAACAAAGCTGGACACATCATGTTATATAACTTCTAAATATATTGCAAAGCTATAGTAATCAAAATGAAGCCAGGCTTGTTTCCTCCTACTTAAATCAGAATGACATTTCTATTGCCTATCAGGGTATGGATTCAGCAAGGATCTTTTTATTCTTTTAAAGCCATGTGTCCCTAAGATACTTAGATTGTATCAGGAAGTAGCAGAGGGCTGCCTATACACTTCCTTTGGTTTTATCTTTTGTGATTGCAAGAATCCTTTCCTATGGTCCCCACTGACACCAATCTCTTGTCCCTGGGTAGAAATGTCAGTTTTAGGCATATAAGGGGTTTTTAGCTCTCTACCTTCTGAAATAGGGCCATCTGTCATTAATTTAAGTAATGTGATGCATTCTTCCTTCTTCCTCCTGAACTTACTATGGCTTAGACAAAGGAGGTGGAAGGGAAGTGAGATGCATAATATATGAAACGAACAGAGTAGGAAAAGTAATTATAATTAGTACAAAGGCAGCTAACAGTGACAGAGCATTTACTGTGTCCCAGGCTTTGTGTTCAGTGTTTGACCTGAGTAATTACTTAGTTATCACAATAGTGTGACTAGACAGGTACTGTTATTACTATCTTGAAGCTGAATCAAATGCTTTAAGGCTTGCAGAGGTTAAGCAGCTTGCCAAAGTTTACAGTTTTAGCAAGTGCAGGAGTGAGTATTTCAGTCCAGACCTGTTTGACTCTTGCCTGAATCTCAAGCATGAAAGTTCTTTATATGATATGCAATTGCTCTGTTCAAATGAAACTATAAATGTGGTATTGCTTTAAAAAGCTAGAGGAGCTATCAAAATGGAAGGGCTTATTATAACCCAAATGATGAGCTGGGCCTATCACTATTTATCCAGATGCTTGGAAGCATGTAGACAAAGCCTAAGGCCATAATGGACTCTTGCCAAGTGACAAAGGCTTAAATGTAATATAAACTAATTGGTGATGTGTCTTTATTTCCAAAGCAGCAGGCAGAGCTTCCCAGTGCAGCTTCCTAACTGCATGTCCTTCACTTTTAAATAACTGCACCTGTTCTGCACCCCAGAGAGATTACCTAACTGCAGGACATTTGTGATTATTCTCCAGAATTTAGTTTGTTTGACAAACATTCATTGAACATTGTATTATGTGATATGCATATGTATGGGCCATTTGTGCATTCAGGTTGTTCTGAAAATCTTTAGGGTTTCAAAAAATGGCAAATACAGTGTTTTAAAATATACTCTGCAGCTTAAAGAAAACATATCCTCGGGCTGCTCATCCTATTTTTTCTATCCTACAATAGTTCAACAGTTTTGAAATATTCATCATACCTTAGTGATATACTTCACCCATCTCTCCATATTCTGAGTAACCAAATAAACCCCAAAATTTGGAATACTGGTGTGCTGCTTAGTTTTTGTCAACTTGATACAAACTAGAGTTATCCAGGAAAAGGGAACCTCACTTAAAGAATTTGCCTTCACCAGATTGACCTGTGGTCATATCTATGTTGCATTTTCGTGGTTGGAGTTGATGTGGGCAGGCCTAGCCTACTGTAGGTGCTGCTACCCTGGGGCAGATGGTCCTGGGAGTATGAGAAAGCAGAGCTAGCAATGTGGAACAAGAAAATAAGCAGTACTTCTCCATGGCTTCTACTCAGCTCTTGCTTCCAAGTTTATATCTTGACTTCCTACCCTGACTTTCCTCTGTGATAAACTGTAAACTGTAAGGCAAAGTCAACTCTTTCCTCCCAGATTGCCTTTGGTTATTGTAGAGGAATTGGCTTGCATGAAAACTTTGAAGGGTCTATATTCCAGGAGTCTATATGAAGGAACCACATTCAGAGACCCTTGTGGTCCAGATGGAATGTATGTTAAGAATGTTGGTGTATACCTTTAATCTCAGTATTCAGAAAACAGTGGTATCAAACATCTTTAATCCCAGTGTTCAGAAGGCAATGATGGTCCACGCCTTTAATCCCTAAACAGAAACAGTGTGGAAGCAGACATGAAGCAGGGCTCAGAAGTCAATGTCAGATAGGAAGTGGCACCTGAGATGAGTCAAAGTGAAGGACAGACAAAGTTACTAATCAGAGGAAGAGTTAGTAGAGTGAGTCAGAGTGAGGACATGTCCTACTCTCACAATAGAAAAGCAGGCTCTCAGCTCAGAGCACAGTTAGTTACAGAAGAATCAGTTACAGCAGTCAGTTACAGAGGCAGTATGAGGCAAGGAGTCTGAAGCAGGCAGATGGAGGATGAGACACAGAGACAATGAAGAGGTTGGACTGAGGAGCAGAGAGGCTGACTAAGCAAAGAGAGCTCAGGGAAAGACACAGAGACACTGAGGCAGCTCAGCAGAATAAGTCAGTATCAGACAGTAAGAGTGAGTCAATCTGAAGTGAAGCAGAGCAGTTCTGAGAGTCAGCCAGAATCTATCAGAGTCAGAAGAGTTGAGTCAGAAACAGTAAGCTGGCTCAGAAGATCAATTTGAACCTGTCAGCTTGGAGAAGAGTTTGAGACAGAATAGTGAATGAGTTGCATCAGAGTTCAGAAGGAGCTTAAGAGTGGCTCAATTAGCAGTAAGTCTCAGAGGTTTATTAGGTTCTGTAGCAGTTTAAATGTTCTAGATTGTATGGAGGCTGAAGCCTTCCAGTTCTAGACTTAAGACTAGATTGTACAGAGACTGAAATGCTCCAGGGCTTGAGGACTAGAACTGTGGATTCAATTAGACAAAAGAATAAAAGGCTTTTGAACCTGAATCAGTGTCTACATCTGGCATGAATCTATGGCTACAGGTTATGATGTTTTATCGCAGTAATAGAAAGCAAACCAGTACGGCCGAAATTTAATTAAACACACACACTCCCCTTATTTTGTGTGTATGAGTATTTTGCCTACATGGTATTTTTGTACCATGTGCATGCAGTTCCTGCAAAGGCCAGAAGAGAGAACCAGATCTCCTGGGACTAGCATTATACAATGTTGTGATTCCCCCCATGAGGGTGCTAAGAAACTTCAGACAGGTATGCCTTTAATCTGAGCACTCAGGAGGCAGAGGCAGGTAGATCTCTGAGTTTGAGGCCAGCCTGGTCTACAGTGAGTTCTCAGGACACCAGGGCTACATGAATAAACTCTGTCTCAAAAAAAGGAAACAAAACAACACAAAAGAATTAAACTCCATCCTCTGCTCTCTGCTCTTAACCTTTTGGCCATCTTTCCAGCTTCCAATCCTGTTTTTAATGTTTCTCTTTTAGATCCAAAGCAGAGTAAAGAAGATAATAAGAAGAGTTACGTTTCATTATTTAAAACAAAATTTCAAGTAGTTGAAATCCAAAAAGAAATATTGTAAGAAGGCAACATTTAGCTAGAAATGGAAAAATAATAATCTTCCCAAATCAGTGTGCTATTTTTATGTGTCTGATAGGAGATACAATGTCCTAGAATCCAGGCTTGATTTAACAAAGTATTTATCCCCCAAGAGGCTTTAAAAACTGGTTGACCAAGCTATCTGGTTTGAAAGTCACATGGGGGCAATAAATTATTACATAATCAGGTTGGGTGGTCAGTAACACATGGCAAGTAGACCAGTACAAGATGGCTTAGAGTGAGTAGCCCAGATAGGTGTAATTAGCAACATTAGCATGTTTGCAGCTGGTTTTGTGTTTGTGTGTGTGTGTGTGTGTGTGTGTGTGTGTGTGTGTGTGTGTGTGTGTGGCTATAGGTCACTATGACGTGGAGGACTGGGCCCTACAGGTGTGTAGACTTCACAGAGTAAAGGCACAGGTCAACAAGGCATTGGCTACAGCACCCATGTTGATGGAGAGTTGATAGGTGATCTCAGACTCCTATTCAATTTTATTAGTCTTTGAACTTTTGTATTCTATCTGAATGTTAATACTGTTTCATTTGATTCATTTCATCTGATTCATTTCTATATTAGGGTGTTGTATAACACTAACCCTGGGAAGACATGAGCAGACATCTATTCGCTCTAGATAAGGAACTGATGGCAGATCAACATAAGGATACCACCACAGTTGAACTTGATGAAACAGTGCATTTTATTGGGTTATTTACAGAAAAGAGAGTGAGAGGTTACTTACAGGAGCAGAAATGACTTCAAGACAGCTGCATCATTGAAAGCGTACTCCAGCATGGTTAGCTCATTACATCTGGAATTCTTGAGCTCATTGCACAACCTACAGGCAACTCAACAGGTTGGAGACTGTCCTTTCCAGACAGTCCAGTTGGTCTGAACTTGTATCAGACGTCTCATCTGGTCTCTGCCTTTTTGATACAGCTCAGCTTGTTTGAGAATCTTCTAGGCAGCTCAGCTATTCCTTCAGCAGTTCTTACTGCTTATACATGTTTGGGAAGGTAGGGCCCAGTATATATGATCAGTTTCAGGGACTCCTGAAGTTTCTGCTTTATTTTTTTTTCTGAGTGTAATGAGCCAGATGAAATGTTTCAGTCTCCTTTAGTTCACCCTGTATTTTTTAAGGAATTTCTCTCAACCTGGAGGTTGATTTGATAGGGACTGGTTATAAAACATAGGGATGAACAAATTTCATGGTAGTAACATCTGAATTAAAGAAAATTTACTATTTATTATAAAGTATTGAGCTGAGTGCCTGGCATGTTAGTTTCTCAGCAAGTTGTAGCTATTACTTCCTTTTGAGATAGATCTTTCTATGTAGCTCAGACTTATCACAAACTCAGTAATAGCCCCAGTGGCCTTGAAGTTGAGATCCTCCTGCATCAGCCTACTAGGATTGCAGGCATGAATTACCAAATATAGTAAAGTAAATGATAGGTATTATGAAAATTCTTGAAATGTATTATGGGGAATAGATGAAATCCTGAGCGAGTGAGTACGAACACAGCCATGTTAGGAACACCAATGCCCTCAGACTCATGGAAATGACTATGTTTGCCATTTAGCAAATTGCATATGACTACTTCGAAGGCCTTGTCCTGTGAGGGTCAGGGCAATGTCAAGGCCTTCCCCTTGTCTGAGTATGGATGTTAACTGTGTAAGTACAAAGAATACATCTTCCTATTCCCAAATGACTGCAGCCCAAGACTGCTCCCCTACAGAGACCCCACTACCAAGGTTGGCTAACCCTCCTCAGCTGCTAGTTCATAAACACCAGAGCTCACAACCCTTCTGATTTCAGTCTTTCTGTACATATATCTGTTGTTTCTTCATTCCGCATTCACCCCAGTTATGTGAATCCCAACACCATGCAGGTCGTGGCAAGGTAGATTTTCCTAAATGTAACTTAAAAAATAATACTTAGCTTTTTTAAATATACAGAAGTAGAATTGAATTTCAAACAGGGAAAGAAGGTATCAGATTCTCGGAACTGGAATTATTGGATGGTTGTGAGCCACTACATGGGTACTGGGAATCAAACCCAGGTCTTTTGCAACAAGTTCTCTAAACTGTAGAGCTATCTCCCCAGCCCTTATTGTTTCTTAATAGAAAAGTTTTTGCATTTATTATAAATTTTAAATTCTGGATGTAATTTTTTAAACTGATGATATGCCTAATAGGAAACGTAGTGCTGAATTATTAAAGGCTGATACAAATATTCCAATTTTCTTTATAACTATTTTTCACAAGACCTCACCGATAACGTTTTCTTTTGTTCAAAATTTAAATTATGACTACAAAAAGTTGCACAGATTTTACATTTCTTATAATATCCTCCCTTGTATTGAGATTTATTGACATAAATCTTTTTGAGTCATTCAGGATGCAGTACTAAATCATGTTTACAAATTAAACTCAACTAATTGAATTTAAATTAAATGCCATAAAATATAAACCATTGCATATAACTATGTCTAAGGATTATTTTTTTAAATTCATAGTAATTATGATTTGGTATTCATATCACTAATTTCAGAAAATATTTTATAAGGCTTTAGAATGTAGTGGGAGGAGGCGATGGAAGAGAGTAGTTAAGTGTATGGGCTGTTGAAATCTAGTGGATTGGTTTGAACTCTTTGTTAAATTATTCACTGGAATTTATCTAAACCTAGTGTTTTCATCTCTATAATGGGAAAAATAGTAATTGCATTATAGTATTGTCAAGGAGTGACAAATGAATTGAAATGAGTCATAAATAGCATTAGTACATAGCTAAATCACTAATCAAAGATAAACATAGCTAGTGCTTCAGAAAGTTCTTTCTGCTACTACTTCTGCTATTGCTTTCCTATTGTGTTAGAAGAAGGCTTCTTTTCTATTACTTTTTCAAAACTATTGCTTCATGTGTACTACTTTGCAAAAATATTTTATTTTTTGAGAATTTCATACTTTGTGTTTGGATCATATTTACCCTCCCTCGATTCCTCCCAGGTCCGTCTCCCTTCATACTGAGACATTTGTTGAATAATGGACAAGATGGTAAAGGACCGAATTATCTTTTCCTCCTTTCCTCTACCTTTGGAGATTAATTGTATTTTGGGCATTACTAGTTGTCATATTTGCTGGATCTGTCAGGGAATAATCACTCAGAAAATATACTTCTGATGGAAGACACAATAGTATAGGAAGAGAGGAAATAAAGATGCCTCTAATCTGATAGGGGGATGTCAGCTAGGAAAATATGGGTGGAGTAAGACAGCTAGTCAGACAGTCTTTTGTCTTTTTACTCCAGTCAGGATAATGGGCCTGGCACTCAGGCGGCAGGCAGATGCAGAAAGATCCCTGTGAGTTCAAGACCTGCAGGAGGGCCAGACTACATAGACCCTGCTTCAAAAATTCAAAGTGGGTGGGGTAAACACAGTTGAAAACCACTATGTAGGTGCATGATAATGTTATAATGAAACTCGTTATTGTATGAATTATGTAATAATTCATTATGTAATAAAACATTATGTAATAAAACATTAAATATAAATATTTATAAAAATATCATTAGATGTTTACTCTATGTGTAGCAAACATATATCCTGTCATTTACTTTCATTCCTTTTCAATCAAGCCAGCTTAGCTTGATCTGCATCTTCCTTCTCCTCCTCTTCCTCTCCCCTTACACAAACACACATTTCATACACTTTCATTTTTACAAAATAGAAACTTATTGATTACTGTTCTGGAGGCTGGGATGTTTAAGATCAATGTTGTAGCAAACGAGATATCTAATGAGAGCTTCCTGTGTTTTGCAAATCAGGGGAGAGGTGAATAGCTGTGTTGCATCTTTATTATTTGTCACTCATTCCCTTAATGAGAACCTCAACATCGTGACCATCTAAATCCACCCAGACTGGTGATTCAGATTCAACATGAGAATTTTAGGGGAGCATGAGTATGCAAAGATTTTCTATAAAAAGGTTAGAGAGTAAATGTTTTAATCTTTGTGAAACATCTGGTTTCTGTTACTATTCAAATCTGCCATTTCAATGTGGGAAAAAAATACAATATATAAACAAATGTTGGAAGTTGTGTCCCAGAAAACTTGTTTGCTGTCAGACTTGTGATGGCTAGTTTTAGTTGCAAACTTGATTACATTTGAAATTAACTAAAACCCAACAACGGAAGGGCATACCTGTGAGAGATTCCTGATTAATTAGAAGTGGAAAGAACTACTTCTAATCTGCATCTTTGAGGTGGGGAAGACACACCTTTAATCCAGATATTTTGAGTTGGGAAAACCAGCATCTTATCTGGGTCATGCCTTGTGCTGGCAGCTATATAATGACATGGAAAAAGGAAGCTTTTACTCTTTGCCGGCTTGCTCTAACCTTGCTAACAAGTCCATTCTTTTACTGCATTACAGCCTGCTTGTTTCAGATTCTGGCATATACTGAATACCAACTGAGATATATAGCACTGTGGACTGAACAACTATTGGGATTCTTGGATCTTCCATTCATAGGCATCCATTTTTGCACTAGCTGCAACTTATGTGTGGGAGATAACCGAGATGGGAAGTACCACAGGATAGATGCTTGCCACTGATTGGACCTGGTGGGAAGTACGTAACCTTATGGGTTCTGCCTCTTTTTTTAAATTTATTTTTCTTCCACATAATACATATTAATTCCCTTCCTACCTTCCCTCCATTGTTCCCAGCTCCCCCATCTTCCCTTTCCTCCTATTATATACCCTCCCCACTCCCACCAGTTCATCCCCATCCCTGGATTCTCCCCATAGAAGAGAGCATGCTGCCCAGGGTTACTGTTCAAACAGGGCATAAGAAATGGGACAAGGCCTGGCACTACCTTCTTCATCTGGTGTGGACTAGGCAAGCCAGCTGGAGGAAATGGGTCCCAAGGGCAGGCAAAATCGTCCGAGAACCCCCACATGCACTCTAGCCCGTAGGTTCTCTGTAAGAACACTATGACAGACAATCACATGATGTATCTAGGAGACCCTGCAGGTTCCTTTTCTGTGGCTTTAGGTTCTGAAGGACCCCAAGAGTGCTAGTCCATTGACTCAGTGGGGCTTGTTCTCCTGATGTCCCTGACCCCTCTAGTCCCCAAAATGCTTCCTCCTGCTCTTCTGCGAGTTTTTCTGAGCTCTGCACCGATGTTTGGCATCTGGGCTTCTGCTGGCAGAAGCCTCACTGATGGAGACTGGACTAGGTACCGGTCTATGAGTAGAACAGGACATCATTAGAAATCATTTCCTGACTATCCAGTCCCTAGTTCCTGGCCTACACTGCAAAATCAGGCAAGGGTTCTCTCTTTGGCATGAAGTTCTGGCCTTCCATTGTCCCAACGGTTCCTGTAGGAAGGATGGGTTATAGGTAGAAGGTTTTGTGACTGGGATAGTGTCCCAGTCCCTCCACTGGGAACCTTGCTGGTTACAGGAGATGGCCTGTTCAGATTCCTCATCCCCCATTGCTAGAGGTCCTCGCCAAGGTATCCATCGTGGACTCTGGTGGGTTTCCACTGCCCTTAGTCTCCAGGCTCCCCCACCTCACACCTAATATCTTCCAATTCCTGTTATCTTTCCATATAATCTCTCCCTCCATCTCTCTTCCCACACCTGGTCTCTTCTCTTCCCCTCTTCCCGTTCCCATCCTCCCCCAGCCCACCTGCAATGTTTGTTCCATTTCCCCTTTACCAAGGAGATCCTTGTGTCTCCACTGTGGGCCTCCTTGTTGCTTAGTCTTTCTGGGTCTGTGGATTGTGGAGCCTTTGTCCTTTGCTTAATAGTTAATAATGATTCTGTCTTTATAAGCACCTGTGCCATGTGCCATTCTGTGGGAACTCTGGAGGGGATAGGTTCACTCTGTGGGTACTTCAGAATGGACCTGGTCAGAGTCCATCTTCCTGGCCAGTAGTCTATTAATTTAATAAAGCTTGCTTGCTTCAAATTTGGCTCAATTGTGGTGTTCTTATTCTTAACTGGATTTGGGATTTACACTACATAGAGAGACCATGTCTCAGAATAAAAGAAAGAAAGAAAGAAAGAAAGAAAGAAAGAAAGAAAGAAAGAAAGAAAGAAAGAAAGAAAGAAAGAAAGAAAGAAAGACAAACTGTGTTGTGACATTTAAAAAAAGCTACTTTTTACATTAATAGATTCTTTAACTGTGTACCGTTTTGACCTGTATTTATATCCACTAAAATATGCTCTCCTTTTCATAAGGATTCTGGTATTACACTCTAATATTACAAGAATTAGATTGACTTTGGCATTTAGACAACAGCAAAGATGTGATAAACAGTCTGATGATTTGAAAAGTATGAGAAATTCTTGGGGTAGGATATTAAGCAAGACACACTATACACACACAGGAACTTCACTTTCCAAATGAAAATGGCTGACATTGAATAATCCTTAAAGAAATACTCCAAAATGTTAACAACAGATCTTTGTATACCATGTCATATCTTTGTGTATTTCTTTACATTTCATATTTCAGCAATGGGACATTTTATTGTAAATGTTAATTAAAAATCAGGAGAAAAATAAATCTTAAGTGCATATTTTTGGAATACACATATAGTTTTTTTTTTTGAGGCAGGGTTTCTCTGTATGACAGCCCTGGCTATCCTCTGACTGCATTTTAGACCAGGCTGGCACTCTCAGAAATCTGCCTGCCTCTTCCTCCCTAGTGCTGAGATTAAGGGCATGAGCCACCATGTCTGGCTCCATTTATAGTTTATGTCTTTTAAAGACATATTCTTAGTCCCTTATTTATCTAGGAGTAATCACTTCTTCCTTAGTGTTTTCCTCACTGAAGGGATACAACTTGGCTATCAGCCTTAGACCACTCTACAGTGCATCATGTGGGTATTTGCATAAATTGTACTCCTTTGGAGTAAAAATATTGAGTTTACTTTCTCAGTATTGTACAGTTTATTGTGTTTTTTAAAAGATGCAGCAAAACTTTTTGGAACTAAATTAAGTTGAACTCGAAAGTGTTTCATGTATCTTATGTGGTATCACTAAATAATACACAAGTGCTCACAAAAATTTTGGTAAAATATAGAAAAGTCTAGATAGCAGAAAGCACCATTGTGGATAAAAGCAAAGGCTTTGGAACTCCGTTGACTCAGCCTCAAATCCTGGATCTCCTATGAGCTCACTATCTTTCATCAAGGACAAGTCCCATGGTCACTCTGATTCCCAGATTTCTGTGCAACTGTGGCAAGTAATCACATCTCCCAGTGTTGTTTTTAGGGGATTGCTGACATAATATATCTAAAACTCCTGGCATATCACACAATTTACTGAATAGTAGCTATTTTTTATAATTCATTCTAGAAATTCACAATAGTATTATAATGAGTACATTCTCTATTGAATTAAGTGTCATTGGCCATTTAATATTCCTGCTATTGCTAATCACTCTCCAAAGTATGAACTGGTTAGTGAGTTGGTTTGATGTGCACTGGCCATTTCCAAATAGCATATGTCTTAAACGTTATAATTCAACCTGTAGTTTGTAATGTTATAAGCATTCTGTAGCAGAGGCAAGAGATTCAGATAAACAAATGAGGAGTCTAATTACCATAAATGTTTTCATTAAATGGCTTCGGCTTACACTGTGATTGTGTTACATTTGTTAATGGCAGTGCTGAATGACACACTCAGTGCTTCAGCTTGGGAGGCATGTCCTGGGGCTGCTACAACAGCTGTCTGTGTCACTCAATGGAATTGAATATCTGACTAACTAATAGCCATATAAACACATTGTTCCCTGCCTCTTGCCATATTAAAATGGAAGGAAATAATGTCCAATATATGAAAATGGTTCCATTTACTCTCTTTAAGGACATGAAAAGTTCTTTCCCCATTGTATTTATGAGCTGTTGTTATGAGCCATATAACAGTAGCTCTTTTTATCCTATTATTAGTATATGTTCATTGTATAAATAATGGGTTTAAATTTTAGTATGTGTGCTGTAGAAGCAGCATAATAGTGGATTATAGGATTTTAATATGTATATCTTGTACTTTGATCATCTTCACCCATTCCTTACTAAGCTTTAAACTCCACTGGGAGCAGAAGAAAAAATGTCACTGTCATCCTTGTTCCTTTCTCTTCAAGATACTGACACCAACACTGGTAATCTCAGGCCTTGGATCACCATAAGATCTCAAAATCTGTTTTTGTTCTTTGGTATTAAATTGAATTTCAGATATTCTCATGTAAATCTCAAATCTAGTAGAGAATAAGGCCACCACAATTGAGCCAAATTTGAAGCAAACAAGCTTTACTAAATTAACTAAATACTGGCCAGGAAGATGAACTCTGACCAGGACCATTCTGTGGTACCCATGGAGTGAACCTGCCACCTCCAGAGCTCCCATAGAAAGGCCCCGAATCACATGATACAGGCACTTAAAAGGGTAGAACCTGTCAGGCTATGGACTTCCCACCAGGTCCAATCAGTGGCAAGCATCTCTCCTGATGTACTTACTTCCTGTCTATGTTATCTCCCACCTACAAGTAACCAGGCACGTCTGGTACATGGAGCACATGCAGTAGGGTCAACTTGGGATGTAGACATGCACTACTCAATAATCCAAAGGATTATGTCCTTGAGCAAGGACTATCTTACCTGACTATCAAGGACTATCAAGACTATCTTACCTGAGCGGGTCCCACCCAGCATTCCAGGAGGTTATCTATTTTTCTTTAAAAGATATCTTAGGTACAGTACCTGAAATTTAAAACATAACTTTGTCTCATACACTCATATCAAGAGTCACCATACAACCAGACTTTCTGCTTTCTTGCAGGAATATATATATATATATATATATATATATATATATATAGAGAGAGAGAGAGAGAGAGAGAGAGAGAGAGTAGAAGATAGAATGGAGAGGGGAGAGAGGACAAAGTTTCACTGTGAGGCTCTAGCTGTAGAGAAGGCTAGTTTTGAACTATCAAAGATTGCCACTTTTGCCTCCCAAGTGCTAGGTAGGATTAAAGGTGTGTGCCACCACACCCAGCTAATGAATGCATTGTAAAGGAACTTTTGCTTTGTGATCAAATGACTAAAGAGAAGCCATTCTGTTTGGATTCTATTTTGTATATGCTTGTATGTGCTACCTCCCTCTCCACAATGGTCGTGTCACATCTGCCTTGGCAATATGCATGAGATTTCCGTGGACATAACTATGGTCCAGATGTATTAACCAAACTAATTATCAAGTTATGTCTAAAATAGCTGCTAAGCTCTACCAGGAACAAAAGTTTCAAGGTTACTCTGACACTCCTTAAATTTTGATGTATCTTTATGGAGTTTTCCTTTAAAAATTCTGTATCCCTGACCTTTGGTGCCATCTTGGTCTGGCCACCAATAAAAAGGACTTAAAACTTTTAATTGGCTTCATCAGCGTGGTTGTAAATAACCCTCTCTGTGGATCATTATAGTGACATGAAATAATAGACAAGAAGTTAGTGTTTTCCTGGGAAGCTTCTACTGGGAAAGGAAATGGCTAATGCCTTGAGAGCATCCAGAGGAGAAAGCTTTACTATTTGATGACTTTGTAAGACAAAAATGGAGTTGAGACCCGGACCCCACCTTGCTAGTCTCTTTAGTTATGCATATCTCTTGCTTTCTATTTAAAGCCTACCCTCTTGTAAGGACCTAGAAGACGGACTTGGGAGTCAGGGGTTCTCTTTGTTCCATTTCTGTTTCTCAATATCACATGGGACTATTTTAATTAGCTTATTGAGGATAGGTAACTGCACCTATCTTGTTGGGGCACAGGCTATAACCCCAATTTCAGTAAAACCATGGAGATCATGAAAGGACAAAGGCATACTTTGGAGTGTCATCAGCCCATTCTAAGTTAATTATGGGTGGAGAGAAAAGAAAGGCAGTTCCTGGCAACCACTGAAGTCACTTGAGCTGCCATCAGTTGATCTGATCTGTTCTTTGTGAAGTTGGCTTTGGACTTTATTTTGAATTCTTGAGAAACCTTGACCCTTGGTAAGTTTTTCCCATGAGTACACCTTGGACTTTGCTTTCATGTTTGCTTTTGGGTTCTTTTGAGCAAGTTGGGATTCTTTTGAACCATTTGGAGAGGCTGCCATTTGATGACTGGCTTTGTCTTTGGGGCTCTTGCAATAAGCAGAGGAGAGCGAGAAGCCACACAGGCACTGGGAACCTGACCAGAACTCAGAAACTGCAGAGCTGAGCAAACAGGAGGCATGGTTGGGTCTCTTTTGTCTTTAACTTAACCTTTTCCCTATCAGAACCTGTGTACTCCAATCCTTACCTAAAGGACCTGTCAGCTCTAAGAGGGGACAAGTTTTAATTTCTTCAAAAGATGAGGTTTAACTTAGTATTAAAGCAATAGTTTTAAACCTGTGGGTTGTGACCCCTTTAGGGGTTTGAGATTGCCTAAGAACATCCTGCATATCAGATATTTACATTACGATTCATAACAGTAGCAACATTACAGTTATGAGGTAGCAAAGAAAATATTTTTATAATTGGGGGTCACCACAACATGAGGAACTGTATTAAAGAGTGGCAGCATTAGGGAGGTTGAGAACCAATGTCTTAAGGGGACAGGCCCATACATAATCTAAAAATAATGCCTTTGCTAGGATAGGCCTTGTCATTTTGGAAGTGTTTTGGGCAAATGTGGAGTTCTATTGAACAATTCTGGACATCTGTTGTGTGGCAGGAAAGGTATTGGGGCTCTATTGAGCCATTAGGGTTCTGTTGAACCATTTGAGATAAACAATGGTTTTGAGGTGGTCTCTGCTGTGATTTATATAAGTACGAAATTGTCTTATTCCATTGTAATCTCTAGGGATAACTGCAGCAGACTCGTTCTCAGGATGCTAAGACAGCAATAGGGCAAAAAGCTGTTCTCTTCTAAGTGAGAAACCTCTGAACACTTTATTTTCACATTATAAAGCTCACTTTACATGTAAAGAATTATAATTGGCTTGCCGTTTTGAACTGTGTTTGTGTGTATGAATGTGTCTGCTTTGTTGTTGTTTTTTAATGCTGTTGTTTGTTTTTGTTTTATTTTTTTGGTTTATTTTTGAGACATGATCTCTTTGCTTAGGGCCTGGCTGTCCTGGAACTTACTTCTTAAACCAAGCTGACCTTGAACTCAGATCTGCCTGACTCTGCTGTCCCAAAGGCATTAAAGGTGTGGGTTATTCTACTGAGCCTAACTTTTTCTTTTTCTTTTTCTTTTTCCTTAGAGCAATTGTTTCTGTGCTTGTATTTTGAAACAAGGGAAAAATATAAAGATTTAGATAGAGTTTGAATCTGAAACAAAAAGGGAAGTGGTTTTAACCCTGGCAGGCTTATTTAAAATCCTAATTGAAATGTTTAAGTTTACTTAAGGTTTTGGGTCTGATGCTTTCAAATGTTAATATTGGAAACTGAGGCTGAAGGAAAAAATTGTTTATAGAATTTATGAGAAATGACAAAGAGTTAGTAAAACAACATTTTATCAAGTGTTCAGAAAAAAAAATGAGCTGCTTTGGCTAGGCAAACTTAAAAATGTAAAATTAAAACCTTAATGTCAGGCTTGACCTGTATAGCATATTGATACATTCTTGCCTTGGTCCACTTAAAATGTACATACATTTTGTCAATGTGAAAGAGGCTACTGCTTTGTAATAGACTCTAAGAGGCATTTTGTAGTACATCATGTCATAAAATGACATATATTATTTTATACATTTATAAATATATGTATCTAATATATTTGTACATTTTAATATCTAAATACGTTGCTGGGAATCATGGTTCCATTTTATAATGATGAGGGAATTTGGAAACAGGACTCAGAAGGAAACTGGAGGATTCCTGTTTTTATTATAAGGGCAAAGCAGACTCATCGAGGGAGAGCTTCCCAGTGCTGCTTCAAAGGACTGGGGTCTTCAAAGAATGAATGAAAAGTTATCATAGGCCAGGTGTGCTGCCTCACACCTTTAATCCCAGCTGAGGTGGGTTGATCTCTGAGTTCAAGGCCAGCCAGGTCTATACAGCAAATTACAAGACAACCAGGGCTACTCAGAGAAGCTCTGTCTTAAATTTAAAATAGAAAAGGGCCTAGGCAGGCGTGCTTATGATTTTGAGCCTTAACAAAAGAAGAGATGAAAGGGAGGACAATAAAAAATAAGTTTCAAAGAATTTTGGAGGATATTGGAACTCAGAAAAAGCAGACAAACATTAACAGGTCTGTAAGGAGATACTAAGGTATAGAAGGCTATGATGTTTGGAACACACGGAGTGAATGTGTCTAAAAGAGATAAAATTCTGCTTCTGTTTTGACTAGAAGTAGCATTCTCTTATTGTGCCTGGGTCAGCTCTGATACCTCCACCCTTTTCCCTTTCATAGGGTATTTTGGATCTGTGAAGGGGCTATTGTGAGACTTCCTCTTTTCTGTGTGTTGTTCCTGGAAATGTGAGGTGGGGCTCCTAAGGTGACCATGAGGAAGGGAGTGCATCCTCATTGACCTCCAAATATGGCTAACGGTTGTCTCCTGTTCAGCTTCATAGTTCGGTATAAATGGACCTTGTAAAATAATCAAGATAAAACCAGTAATCACAGGGCAAAGTTCAGGGTTATGGATATGTTTATTTATAGTTGCCAGTAGCATTATGATGGAGTATCAGCATAAAAAATCCATTGGGGAGCTTATTTTTGATAAAACTGAATCCCACCCTGTTGTATAAGGAGTTAGTTGATTTCTCCTTCTCCCTCCTCACTTCAAATAGTTACATGTCCTTACTGAACTGACAATTAACACTTACTCTTTAAAATCTTTAATCTGGGACTGTTTGGCATGCCTCAAGCTGGTGCTGCGTCCTCGCTTGCTCTGGTGTTAGCTAAACTGTATTGACATATTGACAACTCTTACCAGAAAGAGCATAATATTTTTAAAGTACAGTGACTGTTCGGAAAATAGCATTTATCTTCATTATTCTGTGTTCTTTCTGTTTAAGTCGAATTCATTAGTTTTACTATTAAAATGGAGGAACAAGCAGACTTAGAAATAAGCATAGGTTCTTGTTCTCTTTTGCCCAAGTCCCTCTGAAAAAAATGTGCCCTCTGGTAAGGAGGTGTAGTTGTATGTGTTAGGCATCTTAGTACTATATGATTATTATAAAAGGAAAAGACAACTTTTGGCCTTTTGTTTTGTTTTGTTTGAGACAATCTGCTATGTACACTAGGCTGTTCTCAATCTCAGAGAACCACCTGCCTCTGCTTTCCCAGTGTTAGAATTAAAGGCATGTCCCACCATGCCCAGCTAAATCTTTTGGTCTTTGTAAAACTCTTTAAAATACTTGTGAGTTAAGAACTCAGTGCGATTCTGTCAGTATCTTGAGTATAGGCCCGGGGGCATACCTCTCCACTGCTTGCCCCAGATGCCTAAGGAAATCTACCAGAGTTTTAGAGACCTCTACTCTGGTTTAACCAATATCCCTGGCTTTAATGCTAGAAGGAATTGGAAAGATTTTTTTTTTTTTAATATAAGCTTAAATTTGTTTGCGATCCTCAGGCTATCTGCATCAAAAGGAAAAAAAAATGAGGCACTGCCCAAGGCCATATTTTTTACAACTGTTAATGGTGTTGAAATGCTTGCTTCTCCGCAAGTGAAAGGTATTTAATCAGAGTTGGAGATGAGAGGTTCCCTCGCCCCTCTTGTTCCCCAAATGTCCCTACCTTTCTATCCTGCCTCACTTTCATATTTCAAATTTCAAAAGTGATATGAACAATAGGATCTTTCCTAGTCATCCATTAGCTCATTTTAACTATTTTTTGAGACATGTTCTCACTATGTATCCCTGGCTGACCTGGAACTCACAATGAAGACCAGGCTGTCCATAAAGTCAGACTCACCTGCTTCTGCCTTCCAAGTGATGAGATTTAAGGTGTGTGCCTCTGAATGAAAAAGAGAAATGAAAAGGAAAGGACATGACTGCTCCTAGGTATGGTGGAGGAGAAATTTTCTTGTAGACAGAGACATCTAGGAGAGGGAGAGTCCAGAGTGAATATGACCCTGAGCCAGACCGTGTGAAGAGAGGCAGGGAGGGGAGAGAGGAAAGACAAAAAAAGAGGGGAACCTAGAGATCAAGAAGCTAGGAGATCAGAAGAGAAGGGGTAAACAAAATGGCTGGATTATATAGGGAAGGGCAGCCCAGCCCCCTGGGCTGGAAAGTTCAAGGTAGGGGACAGGGTATGCCAACTGGCAGAATTCTGTAACAGGTAGGGACTGAGGGATGCTGGAAGAACCTGCTGGCCAGGTCCACTTTGCTATGTTAAATAGGTATGTCAGCCAGCAGTTTGAGCCCCAACAGCCACCACACCTGGCTTTAAAACACTTTTAAAATTTTATGCATATGGGTGTTTTGTCTGCGCGAATGTCTGTGTTCCTTGTGAATTCCTGTTGCCTATGGAGGGCAGGACAGGGTATTGGTTACCTTGAACTGGAATTACATTGGGTTGTACTGTGTCATGTGAGTGCTGGGAATTAAACCTGTGTCCTGTGGAAGAGCAGCCAGTACTCCTCACTGCTGAGCCATCTCTCAAGCCCCTGTTAGCTATTTCTTAACAGTAGAATGTCTTGAAGATGCTTAGAGAGGTAAATGAACAGTTGCTTGGCTCTTGAAATGTATAATGGGTGGATAAAGGTGCTCATTTAAAAAATGATTTGTGTACTTTGTATAGTATTTGTCTGTGAAGGACCTAGGAAATGGAAGGCAGTTTGCATCTGTAAATGGCTGCCCTGACATGTTGAAAGTTAACTGTTAGATTTTTCTGTTTATTTGGAAATTTTGGTCTATCTTTGCACTAAGGCTAACTAGAATTATGTAACTCATTTGAAAAACAAGAGTTTCTGTTTGTTGAAAAATTGTCTATGTTTACATCTCAGACTTTTGGCTTCTTGAGAATTTTGTTGTAACAAAGTCAAGGTTTAAGTTTGTTGAAGTCATTTAATGAACATCTCATAAGCAACTTATAGTAATTTTAGTATATTTAATGCCCTATGTATCTGCAACTATAAATATGCATAGCTATGTATCTTTTGTTGTTGTTTTTTCAAGAGAGGGTTTCTCTGTTGTAACTCTGGCTGTCCTGGAACTCACTCTGTAGACCAGGCTGGCCTCGAACTCACAGAGATCTGCCTGCCTCTGCCTCCCAAGTGCTAGGATTAAAGGCTTATACCACCATGGCCTGGCTAAAGCTATGTGTCTTACATCTTATATATTATGCAAAAGTTTGCTGAGTTAAAGGCATGTGAGTTTGATACATGTAAGCGGACCAGTAAGTGTTGTTGTGTAGTGTAGGGCTTCCTTGGCAACTGGGTGGGGCTAACACAGAGACTGTAATAGCAGCTATAGCTGAAGCCAGTCTTAGCAATAGGCACAGCAGGCCAGAGCACTGTCCTGCTTCCCTCTGGTCCTGAATCAGGCTGAAGACCTTGGGTTAACCCCAGAAAGCATGGAGAAAAGTAATGCAGTCCTATAGAAGCACCTGGATGAGAAAGAGGTACAACTAGGTACAACTCATGGAGACTGTAGGCGAGGGAAGACTAACAAAGAAAAGTCTCCCATCCACACAGCTGTACCTTACGTTTTTTGTTTTTGTTTTTGGTTTTTTTTTTTAATTTTGGAGACAGGTTTCTCTGTTGTAACTCTGGCTGTCCTGGAACTCACTCTGTAGACCAGGCTGGCCTCAAATTCACAGAGATGCCTCTGCTGGGATTAAAGGGGTGTGCCACCACTGCCTGGCTCTTACTCTGGTCTTTTAAAGGAACAACTGCTACAAATGATGGATGGAATCTTTTCATGCTGTGTTGAACCTTGCTAACCTTTTTATTTAGTTCTGTTGGCTACTGACTTCAGAAAGCAACTTGGCATCTGCTTAAAATGGGTGATAGTGAGCCTCCAGAGATCCTGATTAAAAAATGCACTTCATGTGTGGTGTGATGCTCTCCGCTCAGTTCTTACAGACTTAAAAAGACATCTGAGAAAAATCTACTATCTGGACCACCTTGCTATTTGAAATGCTGGTATGTATCTGTTTGCCCTGACAAAGTAAGTATTTTATTATTGTGTATGTGAGTCGTACACATACATAATCTGTTTGTAATAACTAAAATTTTCCCTGGATTTGTAAGAGATTTAAAATTTTGATTATCAGTGCTTATATTACTAAACTTATCCTAGTAAGCCAAAGATTCTAATTTTTCCTTTAGAAATAGAAGCTGAATTCACATATCTTCTGTACAGTTCCTCTGTGTAAGGAGAGTGGATGTTGCTGGCTCTTTTCTATGCATAGATGTCTATTGTAAGCCTTTGCAGGACTGATAAGCATTGGGTGTTTGTGTAAATTGGTGTACAATTACTTAATTCTCGAATTAGTTTACTCATTTTGGTTATGTTTTAGTAAAGCTGTATAATTAAATATTGTCTTTATTAACACAAAAACCACAGTTCTTGCCTCAAACAGAATAAGAGATAGTTTATTTTAGAGTTAAATTTGAATGCCCATGGCTTGGGAAACAGCTAGGTTCCATGTTTTCACATGGAAGCAGTCTCATGAATTTTTATAGTAGCAAAACAAAGAAAGTCATAAATTGAGGCCATATTGAAATACACTGTTAGATATATCAGAGAAGGAGTTATAGCAAGATAGGGAATCTTCCCTATAAGCCTCAGATGCTAGCTGATAATTACCTTAGCTTTGGATTAGTAAAAGCAAGTGGTTTGCTAAATTAATATATTCTAGAATATTTTTATCTATCAGTCACAACTGGGTGAGGAAGTGGCTGTTTAGGGGGCTTAAGCTAGCCAAGATAAGGCAATTTGGCTTTGAACCTGCAACATTCCAACTTCTCCACATCACTGTAGTTCTAATCAGTCTTTGTAGACACATTTTCACATTTGTTACTTGATAGTTATGTTTTTGTAAACTCTTAAAACTACCTATATTCTATATTCTATAGATCTGTAGCATTTGAAAAGGAACCTGAACAATATTTCTGAGATGCTAGGACATTACCCACAGGACAATCAGAATGGACTTGAGATATACTTGACCTAAAATCTGTTCATTCATTCTCTATCTTGTAGTTGCTTAAGATTGGACTTACATGGTTTTGCTGACACTAATTCTGTGACTTCTGCTACTTATCTTCCTAACATGGAACAAACCAGGACAAATCTTATCCCTGGTGACTGGAACAGAAGAGAATGAGCCATCAGGTGGCTAATAAGTGAAATGTTTATAGAATATTTTTTGTAGACAGTGGAGGGAAATTGTCAGAATTGGAACATGGTCATGCTGGATATAGTAGGGACTGCTTTTAATCCCAATACATTGGTACCTGAAGCAGGTCATAATTTGGAAGCCAGTCTAGGCTTAGTGGGAGTTCCTATCTCAAATCTACAAAATGAGGTTGCTTGTGCTAGTCCTTCTAAAAGTAACTAAAAGTCAAGAGGTTATACAGAAATGGTTCTTATGCATGGGAACCTAAATGAATGCGTTGTAACCTTGGTTCCTACTTGTATTCTGTTTATGATACTTGCTTCAGACATGGGCACACTTCACTGCAAATTGACATGTTAAAACGCTGTGGAAATGTAGACAATCTGTATGACAGGGGACAAATACATCTTAAAGGGACACATGTGTTCCCTTTTTGACTATCAAACTTTTCAAAGTGATACAGGGAAAATTGGAGTTCCTTATGGGGTTATTATACTCTTTAATAAGGGAGGATATTTGGAAAAGGTCATGCTCTATTTTTTGTTAATTATTTTGTTTTTTAAATTTATTTATCTTTATGTGTATAGATAGTATACTTGCATGTATGTTTGTGCACCATGTATGTGCAGTGCCCATAGATGCCAGAAGAGTGTGTTAGGCTTCTTGGGTTTAGAGTTACAGACCATTATGAGCCACCATGTAGGTGCTGGGAATTGAACCCAGGTCCTCTGAAAGTTATAATTAATTACATAATTTCCTCCTTCCTTTCCTCCCTCAACTCTCTCATATAGTCCTCCTTGGTCCCACACAAATTCATAGTTTCTTTCATTAATTGTTGCTACAGACACACACACACACATACACACACACACACACACTCCAAAATGTGTAAATACAATTTGCTCAGATTGTATAATGTTACTTGTAGGTAAATGATTTAAACTGAAATGGAGGTCAGACATGTAGTAAATGAGCAGCCGCATGGAGGAAGTTGAGAGAGTAAAACATTCCAGAATGTAGAATGTGAGTGGGGCTCAAATTGCTTAGGAAAGTCTGCTTAGAATAGAGAGAAGAAAGGGAAAGTTACATTTATTCAGAAAAAGTGGGCAGAATTAAGACCTTCCATGACTGTGGTCCCCCTAATTTTCAGCACTAGGGCTGGGACTTATGAAAGGCAAAGCACAGTATCTTGTTAAAGAATTATTCTGCCTGTCTCTTTAGCAGGGCTTAAGGTGAGCCCATTTTCCTAGGGGACTCTGCTAAAGTGACTGAATAGCCCAACTGGAATATTAGGTCTCCACGGAAGGTCAGAGATTCTGTTTTCATGACCAGGAACTTTTCCTACTGTAACATAAGAATGAACACCAAGAAATTAGTATTTCCCTAGGATGTGGGGCAGGAGATGGCTAGGGCCCCAGGGGGTTCCAGAGGAAGAAATTGTGTTCTGGAGAATAATTTATAACTCAGATGACCTTGCAAGAAAAACTTGGATCTGAGACAGTGGTAGACAGGAGACAACACCTAGCCAGACTGTTTACTTACGTATATCTCTTACTTAAACCCTACCTTCATGTCAGGACCTTGAAGGGAATCACTGCATCTCTCTCTGTCCCTCTTCCCTTCATGGCCACAAGCAACAGATCGCTCTTTTCTGCTTTTCATTATTAACTGGAACTTTTAATTGGCTTATTGAGGATGGCTGGCCAAACCTGGGAAGTAGTCTGCCATTTAAGTCACTTCAATTAAGTGTGAGAATGCATCAGGGGCTTTGAATAAGCACCAGGAAAACATCGCATAAGTGTTTTTTTTACACAGTGAGGGAGATAATAAAATTTGAATTCCTTGTTATTAATAAAAGTTTTATTGTGTCTTACAGAAGAGACTAATATTTAATGTCTCTTGTGTTATGAGTTTCTATCCCCATCAAGATCCCCATTCCTTGGCTCAGCTTACTTCAGATGGACACAAAGAGAAAAGCTATAATTTAGAATTCATTTACTTGGATATGCCAGTGATTTGAGGTATTCTAGTCAGTCAAGGTCTGAAAGTGATATGAACATCCCCAAAAGGTGGAATATAACAACGATAACAGTGAACAACCTGATTTTCACTTTCTACACAAATTCACTGGTTTAGATACTATAAATCAAGAATAAGGCCTTCACCACAACAGAGCCAAATTTGAAGCAATCTTTAATTAAATTAATTGAATACTGGCTAGGAAGATGGACTCTGACAAGGACCATTCTGAAGTTCCCATGGAGTGGTCCTGCCGTGTTTGGAGTTCACACAAAATGGCCCTGAGTCACACGCAACAGGTGCTTAAAATGGCAGAACCCACAAGGCTATGTACTTCCCACCAGGACCAATAAGCAGCAAGCATCGACCTGAAGTGCTTTCAGTCTGCAGTATCTTCCACCTACAAGTGACTAAGTATATCTGGTGCGTTTGGAGCACATCCAGTGCAGTTAGATTAACCAAATGGAATCTAGACAGCCCCCACTCAACATTTCAGGAGGTTATCTGTCCTTGGGCAAGTGAAGTTACAGGATTATATCATTTTTGTATCTCCATTGGACAGCCCTACCCAGTACTCCAGGAAGTTATCTGTCCTTGTTCTATAGATCTCTTAGGTACTGTAAATTAAAATTTAAAATTTATCGTTTGCTCTTACAATATTTCATTTTTCCAGTAAAGGTGTTAACTGCATTCTTTATCCTTTGAGATGAGCTGCAAAAATAAAAGACAAATTCACAATTCTTGAGGAGTCTGTAGTCTTTTTGTTTTTTGAGACAGGGTTTCTCTAAATAGCCCTGACTGTCCTCTTGAAACTCACTATGTAGACCAGGATGGCCTTGAACTCACAGAGATCTACCTGCCCCTACCTCCTGAGTACTGTATTAAAGGCATGGAGTCCTTAGACTTGATGGTAAGAAACATATAAATAAGAGTAATTAATGTAACACCCTGTGGTATATGAAATGATAGAAACCCATTGTGTTGTAGAATACAACATTTTTTTTTCCTCAGTTTTATGTGTTAAAAAAGACAAGAAAGGTTGTTTTATAAAAGATGACACTAAACTGTGCTTCAGAATGTGTTTTATTAGGAGAAAAGACTTCAAGACCTGATCAGTGGGAAAGCATTAGAAAAGCCCAGTGGAGGGCGGGGGACATGGCTTAGTGGTTAAAAACACTGGTTGCTCTTGCAGAAGACCTATGTTGAGTTCCCAGAATCCACAGTGGCTCATAATCATCTTTCTCTTTTCTGAATTCCGTGGGCACCATGCAAACATGTGGTGTACATATATACATGTAGGAAAAACACCCATCCACATGAAATGAAATAAATATTTTAAAACAGTTTTAAAGAAGAGTGTTATGACATGAATAAAGCCTTAAATGGAAAGAAAGATTTCCTTTAAAACTTAAGGAGGAAATTCATTGAAAGGAATAGGTTAACTGGGTTTAGGAAGCATAAGCAGATAGATCTCCACATGTTCAGGGACATCCTAGTCTGCTTAACTTGTTCCAGGCCAGCCAGAACTACATAGTGAGACCTTGTTTCAAAAAAAGGGATGGGAGATAACTTAAAGTACCAGTAAGAGACATAGCTGTCATAAGCAGGATGATAGATGGTGCAAATGAAAGTCTTCAGGGAAATCCTCTAAACAAAGGAAAATATCTGACCTTTTTATTCTTTCAAAGAGTGATGGAGAGATACCATATGATCTAATCTGGGATAACCTATGTGACAATAGCTTGAAGGATACAGGGGATCATGGCCTGACTTTTAAATGTTGGAGGATCTAACCTCTTAGAGTGATCAACATCTCAAAAGGACAGGCCCATGATTTAACACCACGATGTCACAGAAGGTGTCTTGGAAAGTGAGACATGAACTGGATTTGAGTAGTAATTTTTTCTGCATAGCCATAAACACCCATCTGTTTAACACCAGATAGGGCAACAGTGACAGACCACAATAACAATCTGACCAAAATCTAACTTGGGAAACCATTGAATTTATTGGCATTTCCTAAAAACACATGCAGGAGTCACTTTACAGGAAAGTATGGACCTCAGAACACCTGCAAAATCACAAAATCCTACCCCATTATAGGTGATAACCTCATGAAAGCTGCATCATAGAGTTTGCCTTTCAGTTAAACTTCCTCCCGTGATCACTTGCAGCTCAGGGAAAGCAGTAGGGGACAATGGCTGAAATCCCAAGTGAAGCCCCAATTCCTTCCACTATGGAGCAGACATATCTTCTGGGTCTTTACCGTAGACCTCTATCTCGTTGTGTTCAGTCAGTTGCCACGGCTACCAGGTCAAGGTTATTTCTAGTTCAAAATTGCTAAGATATCCTATAATAAAAGGTGAAGGACATAGTAAGCATGAGGCAACTAGGGAGAAGAAAGACAATTGTGTTTGAAAATGTAATGTAGTTCAGTTATAGTGAGAAAGAATTAAGCACAGGTTTGAAAGATAGAGCCAAGTTATGGCTTTTTGGTATCATTAAATTTAGTCTTTGTTCTGAAGGTGATGGAGCATAAGTGAAGTGTATGTAAGGCTGAGGAAAAGAACCAGTAGAGGAAGAGAGGTTGAGGTGAGGGAGAAGAGATGCATGATAAGAGTATGCTAATGAAGACTGACAAATGTGAGTCAAAAATACTACTGGAGCTGGACATGGTGATGCAATTTCATTTCTGCTTTGGTTGAATAAAATTCTATTACATGCGTATGTGGCTAGGCATGGTGGCACATACTTTTAGTCCCAGAACTCAGGAGGCAGAGGCAGGCAGATCTCTGTTTGAGGTCAGCCTGGTCTACATAGCAAATTCCAACACAGCCAGGTCTACATACAGAGACCCTGTTTCAACACAATAGGACTGATGGAAAGAAACAATTTTCTGGACTTTGGGCTGTCATGTTAGCACTAGCTAACATCTATTCAAAGATTTGCATGCTTCATAGACACGAGGCAATCTTTTTACCTACTTTTCTTGCCCTTTTCTTAACCTTTCCAACCCAACTCCCCTGAAATGTACCCTGTCTAAAGCAAGATATGATAAACCCTGTGAAAATGGACCAAAATTGTGCCCTGTGACAGGTATTTGGTGTATGCTGGTGCCTTCTGAGTGGCATTTGCACTTTATAAAAGCCTTTCAGATTCATTATCTCATAAGACCCTGGCAAGACAAACAGAAGAGCTGTGATCATCATTGTCTTATGAGCACCAGAAAGCTGTCACTTTGTAGCTGATTCTTTTCCTTAGCCTTACACATTTCCATGTTTCTCCATCTCCTTCTAAACAAATACTTAATTTGATGACACCAAAAAGCCATGGGCGGAAATGGAGATACTCTAAAGAAACACTTGGGCACCTCTGTTTATTACACTGTTGAAACAATGGGTCCCAAGAAACTGAAATTTTCCCAGAAACCTCACGCTAGGAGAAGGAAAGTCTGAAGCCCTGGCAGTAACCAGAGGATTCTTGTCTCCTTGAGACCTTGCAAGATAGACTGGAGATGAGTCAAGCGAGGTAGGCAGGGACCACACCACGACTAACCAGACTACTTAGTTATTAATGCATACCTCTTGCCTTCTATTTAAACCTTACCCTAATTGTTAGAAAGAGGATTTGGGGTTGGGACATTTGCTGGTCCTCTTTGTTCTTCCAATTGTGACCACACTGTATAAATTACTTTTCCTGGCTTTCATTATTACTTGTTCTTTTATTTGGCTTATTGAGGACTTGTGTCTATTCCTGGCTTGTTAACTTAAGGTAGCCAGGTCTCAGGCTCTGACCACAATGACTCCAGTAGCAACTTGTTCAGTGCCACTATCGTGTAGTGAATGTGTCACAGCTTCAACTAAAATTTGTCATATCATTCTATTGAAGGTCCCATTTATTTATTTATTTATTTTTGCAATGCTCAGATATTAATTCAAAGCTTTGTGTATGAATGAATGGAATGTATAGGTTAATGAAGAACCAAATTGGTGTTCTAAGCCTTTTGAGCACAATCCTGTAGTGAGTCTCTGCTGGTTATTATTACTGAATCAGCATAAACTACCACGAGCACCCTATGTTAGACAAGCATGTTAAGTCTGTATCTTTCTACATTGTCAGAATTCATTGAACAGCAATGAATTCATCAGGTTTGGTGGTTTCAATGGCAGCAGTTTGTCAGGCACTCATGCTGTTTCTTGGTAACATTGACCAAATAGAACATAGGTTCTTTCATTTTATTTTCAATTACTAATACCAATGTTTAGATCACACATCATACAGTATACATATATCTACATGTGTAGATTTGTAGTTTACAGAATAGGTACTAAGGGTTAAGGAGGCTACAGCAGTGTTCCAAGAAGTTTTAGGACAAAAATGTAAATGGAGGCTGTGTTGATGAGATAAGGAATCTGAAGTTGTGAAGTCAGGACATTGTAAACCAGAATGGAGAACACAGCTACAGATGGAAGCCCAGTGAAGGAATAGGTGAATGGATGGACAGCAGGTCCAGGACCAGACAGTTGAGCAAGTATGTGGACAGTAGTTGTATAGGCGGGTAACAAGCTGACCTGTAGTCCACTGTGACCATGGAGAGTTCTTTGCTTGTGGATTTCTTGACACACACAAGGAAGGTAGATGACAGCTCTGCGGATTGTCACCACTGTAGAGCTAAGTGTCCTCTTAATGAGGTCCAGGTGAGAGCATTGCTCTGTTCACTTCATCTGGTTTGTTCAATAAGTTCTTGGACCCAGTTTTCCTGATATATATATATATCAGGAAATATATATATATATATCAGGATATATATATATATATATATATATATATATATATATATATATATATATATAAGACAGGATTTCACTATGTCACCATAGCTGGGGGCTGGAAATTCTGTTTTAGACCAGGCTAGCATCAAACTCACAGAGGCTTCTTCCTCCTGAGTACTGAGATTAAAGATGTATGTAACCACACCCAGCTCCCTGGTATGGTTTTGATATGCCCACATGCTTCTATGGTCTCAATCCACCCTGATAAATTTATGGAGTGCCATCCTTTTTGCTCCCAGAAATATGTCATTTATCAGTCTGTATTGCATGAGGGGTCCCAGACTGACAGTGCTGTTCATATGTCCACTCCAATGCACAGGTATGCTCCAACCTTAAAATGGAGCCAAAAACTGCTTGTAAAATAGAGCCATCCAGGGCCAAGCATCATCTGAAAATCTATTGCTTTACACACTGAGGAGGAACTTAGAGCAAAGCACAACTCCACCTCAATATTAACCCGGTTGAGATCTCTTTTACATGCAATGGGAACTGGAACAGACTCACTCCCTGCTTCTTTTGGGACCTTGTATATGCACAGTAACTTTTCATTTGTTATTTATTTATTTATTTATTTATTTATTTATTTATTTATTTATCTATCTATCTATCTATCTATCTATCTATCTATCTATTTATATTTGGTTGACTTTGTAGATCTTCATTATGACTTGGTTCTTCTTTTAGTTTCTTTTTCATAATTATCCTTGCTTTTGCTCATTTCTTCTTATATACCTTTGAGCCATCTCAGATGGAGTCAAGGGTGAAAATGTGGTGTTAAGCAAGGACTTCTCTGTGAAAGCTTAGCATTTGAAAATTGAAGGTCAAAGCTCAGGTCTACTTCTAGCCTATTGAGTTCTTCTAATTTATGCTTTTTCCCCCTCATTAGGCTAATTAAGACTTTGCTGTATGTATTAGGCCCATGGCTCTAATAAAATGAAGAAATGACAATAAGCTTATAAAAGGGTTTAATATCTGGGTTATGCACTGAAAATATTTTGTCATTGATTTAGTTGTCTACTCCTGGAAGTGCCTCAAATAAGAATTCATTAAAGACAAAATTAGGGTATAGTAAATTATTTAACCCACTCTTCAATATATCATGGCTTCCTAGTCTTTATCGCTATGCAGCTGTGATGCCCATAATTTAATCCATTTGTGCACTTGCAGATTATTAGTCATCCTGGGAATTTAGCTGCTTCATTTAACTTTTTACCTTCAGTGTCTAAAATTGATTTTATACAACATTGTGGACCTATTGTCTGCCTACAGTTGATAATGCCATTATCTCTTCATTTCCTTTCAACATTTTTCAGTGTCTTCAGCAAACCACTACATTAGCTTCTGAAGCATTTGCTCTTTTTTGTCTTTTGTATTGAATGGTCGAGCTACTATCTTTATTCTTTTTAATGATCAAGTGTTTGTACTGTAGCTGGATAATTCACAGGTTTCTGCATGGAGGAGAGTTCACGATGTGTCAGATTGGGATGTTCTTATTGCATTTCCTTGTAGATAGAGGCTTGTAAAGTAGTAGCCACGTGCAATTGAACATAATTTTGTTAAGTCTGGTAAAATGCTGCTGTTAGCAAATATGTCTACTACATCAGTTCAATTAATTCTTATTCTCATAGGACTTGAGAGAGATAACCAGATTTCCTTTTATCTGCAGTTGGAAGTCACCTATTTCCATTTATAAATAAAGATGTATTGTGTGAGTATATGGTTAACAAGAATCTGAGTCCAGCAAATATTTTTAGTACCAACTAAATACTTGCCCTTGCTCTTCATATAAATGGTTTCCAGGGAAGTACCACCTACTGTGTGGAAGCATACATCATGAAGTAGTCCATCTTTCTCCTAAAATGCTTCTAGATGGGTGAAGAAATGTCATGTCACATTTTTAAAAAGATTCATTTATTTTATGTGTATGGGTGTGTTTTGCCTGTGTGTATGTCTGTGTACTGTGTGCATACAGTGTCCACAGAGGGCAGAAGAGGGCAGTAGATCCTCTGGGACCAGAGTTACAGATCTATTATGTGAGTGCTAGGAATTGAACCTATACCCTCTGAAGGGGCAGCCAGTACCCTTAACTGCTGAGCCATCTCTCCAGTCCCACAGTACTTTATTCATTCAATAGCTATTCATTGAACACATTTTCTGTGCTAGCAATGGATTATGTGCTGGGAATTTGACAATGAGAAAGGAATATGTAATACTTAGGCTATCATGGCACTAAAAAGCAAGAGTGGCAGAGAATTTAGAAAGTTATCTGAGACATAATTGGTAAGAGCTCTCAGAAAGATGACCTCATTATTTAATGTGCTAACCAATTAGTCAACCAAACAAATCATGGTGAAGGGTGTCTTAGACAGAGGAAAGCAAATGTTTGGCAAATATAAAAAAATGAAGAGAGTACGGTAAGTGATGAGGGGTGTGGTACTACAGAGGAGGCAGAAACCGGAGTTTTAAAGACAGTTTATGAGAAGAAACTGGACTTAAGCTGTAAGTATTCTATAGTTTGCTCTGTAAATCCTTAGCACCAACTAGGGATTGGGTACAGTGATTTTTTCATGTGTCCTACCACTGAGCTGCATCCCTGAGGCCCCTTAGAGAGAATTTTAAGCAAGGGACAGTGACTTGAATTGATTTATAGTTATAAAAGCTCATTCTGTCTACATGTATCTGTCCTTATGATTTCTAGTTCTTTTCCTCTTGTGGTTGACCTAATCTAGTAATGTGTCATTTGTTTTTTAAATGTTCCCTTTCTTGGAGCTAGTCTTTTCTGGCCAGTCTGACCCCATAGTTTTGGCCTGTGTCCCTAACAGAAGTCACTGATTTTATCAGGTTTTGTGTTGGGCTATGATATAATGTCATTGTAGCTGTAGAATGTCATTGATTCATGGTGATTTTAGTTAATGAGATAAATCAAGGACATATGTGTTTGATGTGCTTGGAAGCCAGGACATCCACAATCTGTATTTCAGTCTGCCATGGCCTTTCCAGTGCATGTCACCCCTGTAAGATCCACTCAACTTAAAATCTTTGTCTTTTCCTTTGTAATAATGTTTTACTTGAAATTGTTACCTTTTCAATGCTGTCATCACAAGGTGGCAACAATGAATGAAATCAGGTATACACATTTGTTTTATTTGGCTTAACATTTTGTTAAAAATTAGGAAGCTGGATGTTCAACACTCAATCACTTGCCTAGCATGTGTAAGACATTGGCTCAGTGGGTAAAGGCACTTGGATGTCTGCCAAGCCTAATGGTCTGGGTTTGACTTCCAAGACCACATGGTAGAGGGAGAAATCCAGTTCCTGCATATTGTCTTCTGATCAACACACATGCGCTGTGGCATACACAGAGAAGGAGGGAATGAAGGAGAGAGAGATTTAAAAGAAACTGGTGACTCCAAGTCTGTCTTCCCACATAACAACAAACATATGGCCTGCGTTCTTTTTCCATTGCCCTCAAGATGTTCATCAGGCCTGTTAATTACATTATCTAAACTTTTGTGCCTTGTGACAATAGCTCCAATGTATACATTCAATATCTAAAACAGTTTGGTCATGTTCTTTCAATCAATAAGATTTTATTAAATAAGTGAATATTAAATGCATGATGTAGTGGACTAAATAAGAATGGCCTCATAGACTCATATATTTTAATGCTTAGTCCCTAAGGAGTGGCACTATTTGAAAAGTGTTGTCCTTGTTGGAGGAAGTGTGTCACTGGGGCTGGGTTTGGAGGATCCAAATGCCCATGAAAAGCCCAGTGTCTTTCTCTGCCTGTGAGTCAGGATGTAAAACTCTCAGCTACTTCTTCAGCACCATGTCCACCTCCATGCTGTCATTCTGTCTGGCATGTTGCCTGCCATAATGATAATGGACTTACCTCTGAAACTGTAAGCAGGCCCCCAATTAAATGCTATGTTTTATAAGAGTTGTCTTGGTCATTGTGTCTCTTCACAGCAATAGAACAGTGACTAAGACACATGACCAAGCCAATGTGATGTTACGTGCATTTAATTTAGTGCCAGCACTCCATAGGCAGAGGCAAGGGAATCTCTGTGAGTTCAAGGCCAGCCTCATCTACCTAGCAAGTAACAGGCTAGGCTGATATGCATGGTGAGACACTACCTCAAACAAACCAACTGAACAATAAATACATGTAGAGATTTGCAAGATTCCTGAAGAAAAATCATTTTCTTTATCAGCATTTTTATACAGTATTAATACAGTGCCTTTCCTGAAGAAAAATCATTTTCTTTATTAGCATTTTATACAGTATTAATACAGTGCCTTTCTTATATGAGACACTCAATAACTATTTTAATAATAAAGAGAAAAGATATATATTCATGTTACTTTTATGTGATGACCACTGAATAGTCTTCCATATGTATGTGTGTGTGTGTGTGTGTGTGTGTGTGTGTGTGTGTATATATATATATATATATATATATATATATATATATATATATATATATATAACCTTCTAAGTGGTATGCAGTAAAAGGAACATATGATCTATAGTCAGGAAGTTGAGATTACAGCTGAGATGAGACAATAGTATGAGTCAGAGGCCATTTTGGGTTATTTGGTGAGAATATGTTTCAAAAACAAATGAGAGGAAGAGAGTGAGGGATAGGATAATGGCAAGGATGGGATGCCAAAAATTGGGCAAAAGAGACTATTAGCTAAGAGTCAAACTTTTGTACTTAATCTGTAAAATACCAAAGTTTCATTATAGGCCAATGAATCTTAGCAATTTGTTTATGTTAACTACAGAACAGTAACACAGATTTCCTGTAAATGATTAAGATTAGCTTGTACTGACCAGTCATCTAGATGTCATGCATTTCCTGATATGACATCATCATATTCTGAAGTATCCTTAACCCAAACTCCAAATCTCAATCTGACTACAAACTAGCCGAACTGCTCCTCTAACGACTACTCTGTAAAAACAATCAAGGAAAGACTGAGAAATCACCACAGATGACAGAATGCTGAGGAAACATGATGATTAAAATCGTTGTGGATCCTAGAGAGAAAGCAAAGAGATTGTCGAACCTGTGAAATGTGAAAGGAGTCTACAGTTTAACTTTTAGTAGGGTTGCGATGTCAATATTTTAGTTTGGGCAAATTGCAGAAACAGTTTGTTATCTCTATCTACCTAATCATTCCCTATTTACTTAATCAGTTTTCGAGATGGTAGAGTGTGTACACAGGCTATCCCTCCAGTTTTGGAATTATAAGCATGTACTACTATACCCTGTTGAGAATCTCTCTCTCTCTCTCTCTCTCTCTCTGTTTGTTTGTTGTTTTTGTGGTTTGTTTTGTTTTGTTTTTGAGACAGGGTCTTCTGTATGTAGTCCTGACTTTCGTGGGACTTGCCACATTAGACTGACTCCTCCCACCTCTGCTTCTTGAATGCTGAGAATTTGTCTTTTAAAATGTAGTCTAGTCACATCATTTATAAAATCAGAGAAATATTTCAGAGAAAAAATGGCAATCCAAGTGACAGAATTCACTTAGAAAGATGGTAATCTTTATTTATTTTTTTTTTCTAAATCTGAAAAGTTAGATCCTCAAATGGCACTGTTTGAGTCAAGTCTACATTGCCTAATGTTGTTGGGTTTTTGACTTGCAATTCATACTCTTTTTGCTTGTGACCTGTCACTCCACCAAAAAAAAAATCTATATATTTGTTTGCGATAAATGTTCTCAATTTCCCCTTTCACCACTAAGACCACCTAAATCAATACTGACTGGAAGAGGAGAGAAGATATTTTTAGGTTTTTTAAAATTATTGCTCAACTTTTCTAAGGTTTGTCCTAATTTCTCATCTATGCTCTATAATGTGATGTATTCTTAGTTTTGCTTAAAACCCTTGTATCTAGGAACTGCAATGTTTTTGGCGGTCAGTCTGTCTTTCATAGCCAAGACTGCTAGCTCCCTAGGGCTTGATGCCATCTTCTTTGTGTGCTCTTTTCTTTCTCCTTGGAACTTGGATCATTTTCTGTATCCTGGGAGTTCTCTGCAAATGCTAATCATTTTTATGTAAATTCAGCTTACAGGCTGAAAAAGGTACAAACATAGTTAAGGGAAGTACTAGAGGCAGAAATCCAGGTGTGCATAGTCTTAGACTTGACACTGGAATACAATGTACTCTCATTTGTATAGCTTTATCTTGTGTTCCCCCGACCCCCAAACCCATGTAAAAAGTAATGAGATTATTTGCCACAAGGAAATTAACACTTCTAAAACTTCTCGAATTAGTTAATGTGTAGCTGGATATTTTAATCTTTAAATGATAAGGCTTCCGAAACCTGCTTCTAGAAGGGCACCAGAGCACAAATAGTAGATGTAAAAAAATTCTAACCTTTCTAGTTTTCTAGAAAAAAATCTGGAAGAATTTTAATAGTGCTTAATAGTGGAAGAATTTTGTAAATGCTTAAGTACGTGAACATTATCATATTTTTGCATAGTTTGGCCCCTCAAATGTTTCTTCTTCTTCTCCTTCTCCTCCTTCTCCTCCTCCTCCTCCTCTTCTTCCTCCTCCTTCTCCTCCTCCTTCTTCTTCTTCGTTTAATGTACAGAGTGATGGAGAGCAATTGGTAGTAGCAGCAGGGAAAATATACATTCCATACTTTTATCTTGGTTTTTGAATACTCAGCTGATGCTTCAATGAGTTGTATCTAAGATGAATTAGTTTTCCCTTTGTAGATAAGGAAACTTAAAAGACCATTAGATGCTTAGAACTGTTGAGTGAATAGAATGAATAGGGATGTACACTAGGAGTACTTTATTTCTAATTTCTGTCTATCTGTCTATCATTTAACATCTTCCCTGTTATAGCATTAGGGAAATTATTCATATTCCTGCATTCTATATTGAAAATTTTGACCTTCCTAGTATAGTATTCTCACCTTAGTTGATCCAGTACACTCACGGGTATTTTCAGAGAATGACAACAAGAATACAAGAAAGGAGGATATCCATCTTTGTGCTTTCAAAATCCAATTGTGCAACTGAATAATCCCTTTGCAAATCCACGCAACTGTCTCTGGAGCCTCTCTATTTTTTCTTCAATATAGTAAGAGCAGTGCTAGCCAGGAGTTTTACAGAAAGAATATGCATGGACAAAGAAGAGAAGGGTGTTGTCATTGTTATTATTATTACTATCACTATTATTATTACTATTACTATTGTGGCCTCAGGATTTTGATGAGGAGATGGTATTGACTAAAGAAATGGCAATTGGATTGTGGTAATATAATGAAAGTAGATCCAAGGACCTAACACTTATTCTGCTGCTCCTCTCTTGTGATCCTGGAAAGCAATACCCACTCCATCTGTCCTTGCATGACATACAAGTATATCTGTGCAAATCAGCCCCTGAAATTTAGCTTTTCTGAGTTCTCTTATGCCTGTTAGGCTTAGATATTATAATAAGCCACAGCCAGTGACTCTGCCTGTGGCTCCTCTTAGCAAATCATCCTGAGAATAGAAAGCTTTAAAGGTTTCCAGAGATGCCCTGGAATCCAGATGGTTGCAGAAACTTACATTCCTTATTTTGTAGTGAAAGTAGAGAGAATATGAAGTGTACAATGAATATATGGTAGCAATGTTATATATGTAACAAGAGAGAGAAGCAGTGGGGGTCAAGTACAGTGACATCCTTAATCCCAGCCCTCAGGAAACAAAGGGAGGTGAATATCTATGAATTGAGGATCAGCCTGGTCTGTATAGTGAGTTCTCAGTCAGCCAGAGCTACATAGTGAGTGAGACCCTGTCTCAAAACAAAACAAAACCAAATAAATAAAAACAAAAACCTAGAATGAAAAAAGTATAATTAAAGTGTAAGCATATTAACACTGAGATAGAATTCTAAATAGCAGTGTTTTTTAGAATAATAGATTGCTTAGTTGTACTGAACCATTGTAATTATCTAACATATGAAATTACAAAAGTATTTGTAAGAACCGTAATGTGGACTGAAAAGTAAAACAAGATCAAACCAAACCTTATTTTCCAATATATTATTGTTAATAACCCAATTTAGTATGTTCTACAGCTTACAAGGCTTGTTCACTTTCATTTAGAAGTCATATAATTTTTCTTCATTAGGAAAATGAAGAAAAATTATTAGCTAAAACATTGCATGTGAATTTATTGTTGGCTATATTGAAAGGATTGATCCAATATTTAAATATGTCACATAAATCATGTCTTACTTCTAGAATTGATTTAAGTGAAACTAGTTATAATACTTTGATTCTTGAATGCAACATATCCTTTTATGTATTGACTCTTCTTTGGGAAAATGAGGATTAGACTTTTTTTTTCTGGCCCAGTTTTCTTGTTATATCAGAAAAGTAATATGTTATAATCTTTCAATTACTGTGATGTTTTAGAGTAGTGACAGTATTATTTATATAAATTGGAGCAAGGCACTTCACTTTGTGGCACTTGGTTTCTTGATTGCACATTGAGAAGCTTGGAACTGGTGCTGGAACTCTGTTTACAACTCTGCCCTCTTAATTAAAAAATTTAGATTTATTCATTTCATTTTATGTGCATGAATGTTTTGCCTATGTGTGTATATGTGGAACACATGTGTCTCTATCTATTTGATACTCTAAGAGTGACACTCTAAGAGTGTCAAATTCCCTAGAACTAGAGCTGTGTTGATATTTAGACAGTTGTGGCCACTGAGATCTGAACCTGGGTCCTCTATATAACAAGAAGTTCTGTTAATCACTGAGTCAACTCCAGCCACTCATTGTATAGAATTTTAACATAATTTTTAATCTTAAGTGTATCCAGACCTTTTAATCACCTACATATATATAGTGTATGTATAATATATAACACATATATTATATATATATACATACATATATATTCCTTCTAACTTATCAGTCTTCATTCTCTAGGATGAATGCTTAGTGGGGTACACTGTCAGTCAAATGGCAAAGAATGGAACAGCTGTAATACATACAACCTTTTCACCCAGCCATATGTCCCATCTTCCCCAGGCTCTATCCCAGCATGTTTCTCTGACCTCCCCAACCAAACCTTCTCTCCAACTCACAAGATTAAGATTAGGAACCACATTAATTTCCTTGGCTTCATCTGGTCACCCCTGCTTGTGGAGCACCTGACCTGTGTAGGCTTTTGAGAGGATCCACCCTACCAACCATCACCCACACAGAGATCCCTTATGCCCCATATCTAATCTCTCCATCCACCCAGAACTCCCACTTCCTTCTCCAGGGTCTAGCCTGGTAAGTGTCCCTGACCTCCCCCTTCGCAGTATTTGCTGACCTCCCCATACACCGTCTTCTCTGACTTCTGGTACTCCCTTCTCCCCAACCCACCCAAACGAGAATGGGTCTCACATCCAGTGCTCCAGCCTAGTCTGGCCTCCCCTGCCTATGCCACAACAATTCTCTAGGAATCTGTTAGGACCCTCCATACCTATTCCTTAACCCACAGCCCTCTCCCACATCACACCCAACCTATTTACCCAGGCAGATCTACCCCCAGTCTCCAGGCTTGGACCACGAAGCACATCCTATACACAGGCTCAGTCTGCTTTTCCCACCTGACTTCATTTCACCCAAGTTGTTTCTATTAGGCCCAATATGCCCATACTTCCTCTCTTTTGCCCCAACTTGCTTTGTTGATATCAAAGTCCACATGCCCAGATCTCATCACAAACAAACCAACAATAAGAAAGATCAAGCCAATATTTCCTTCCCAAACCTACCAGTTTTGCTAATGAGAATTTTTGCCAATGAGAATTTCCTAGATCAACTCCAGGGCATAGAGTTTAAAAGAACAGTCTGAAACTTCATCAAAGAATTCAAAGAGTATAAAGAAGACACAAATACACTTATTACTGGTTCTTTAACTGGACCACTAAGAGACAATGTGTTGCTTCCTCCAACATTTGGCTTTCCCATCTATATAAGATTCTATCTGTGGGCCTCCAGATAGCTTACTTGTAACTATACCGGTGTCATCTTTTTTTTTTTTTCTAAAAGTATTTTTATTTCTTGGAGTAGGATGTAAAATATTTACTAAGTCCACACTGGTTGATATCTCTAACAGAATTAAAACTTGTCAAATGGATAAACAAAATAATGGATACAAAAATTGACACACCTGACACATATATACATATGAGTGTGTGTGTATGTGTGTGTACACGTACACACACACACACACACACACACACACACATACACACACACACGTGCATGTGTGCAGGAGCTTTTGTTTTTGTTTTTGGCAATTGATTCCAGGGCCCCTCATGCTAGGCAATTACTCTATCAGTGTTTTTTTTTTTTAAATTTTTAGTCTTTATTTTTATTTTATATGTAAGTGTGTTTTGTCTGCATGTATGTCTATGTACTATTTGTGTGCAGTGTCACAGAGGACAGAAGAAGGTGTTAAATTCCTGTAACTGGTGTTACAGATGGTTGTGAGCTGCCATGTGGATGCTGAAAATCAAGCTCAGGTCCCCTGGAAGGACTCTTAACCACTGTGCTCCCCAGTAGAGTTGTATTCAGCTATAGAGAAGAATGGAAGTACATCATTTGCTGGGGATGGATGTTGGAGATCATGTCATTAAGAGAACTAAGTGAGTTTTAGCTAAATATCATGAGTTTTCTACTACTTGTGGATCTTAGATTTTTATAGGAACATTAAACCTTATTGAAGTGTGTGTGTGTGTGTGTGTGTGTGTGTGTGTGTGTGTGTGTATGTGATATGAAAGCATGGGAGAACATAAAGAAAGAGATGGAGCTAGAAAAAGGGGAGAAGAGGGTACTAATGGGAATGGGGGTAAATATTGTCAAAGTACATGATATATTTTTGCCGATGAAATTCAGCAATAAATACTGTGAATACACACCAAAGCAATACAAAATTTGGCTACATCCGATGCCACAATATTACTGTTTTATGCCGAGTGATTGTATTGGTTTATGGGAATTACTGGAATCCAATTCTGGGATGCACAGGTAATACAAACTCAAAGCTTTTTGGATTAACACTGACTTAGCAGCTAAGCCACGGCTTTCCTAGAGCCATAGCCATTGCTATTGCAAACAAGAGTGATGTTTATTTTTCTGAATGCTTATTCCATCACGACCTTTACATGATATTTTCTCTCAGAACTTTTGTAACAAGACACTAGTATCATCCTTTTATAAATGAACAAAATATTTTAAAGATTTTTAGAACAAAAAATTAAGAATTGATGGGTTCCAGACCTATTACCCTGGTTTGAGAGACTTTGAAATTTGCCTTCTTCATCACAGAACTTTGGGAAATTTACAATGAGCCATGTTTGTGTCTTTCAAAGTGTAACATTCAGTTTGAGAACTGATTTTACAAAGGTTATTGAGTAACCTGAGAAGCTGGTGCTAATCCAAGATAACTTTGTGCTTTATAGAACTTTCTCTCCTTTTGAACTTTTAAGAACTAAGTAGCTGTCAGCTTCATCTGTAATGGCTAGAACATTGTAACAGCAGGCATAAAATATCAGTAGCTGCGTAAGACTGTCATAATTAATGAAGAAGAAAAAAATAGTAAAAGAACAGCAAGATGACTCAGCCTGTCAAGCTTGAGTTTGATCCCTGGGATTCACATGGTGGAAGGACAAAACTGATTCCTGTAACGTGTCCTTAGATTTCCACATGCTGATTCTGGCAGGTGCACACATATACACTAAATATATAAATGAGTGTTTTACAATTAAAAATAAACTAATGGAGTTTTCTCACAAGGAAAAAAAAAACGATTGTCTTATTTAGCATCTTTTAAAATTTCTTTTTATTTGCACTGGGAATCAAACTTTTTGCATTCTAGCCAAGTAGTCTATCACTATATTGAAAATCTTTGATATGCAGTTGTAGAACTTAAAAAACAAAACTAACATTGAGACCTCTTTTCCTATGTCACTGTTGCACAGTTAGGTTTATCTTGTAGGAAGGCCACTATTGTAGCTTTCACGGATTGCGTGTGTGTGTGTCTGTGTGAGAAAGACGATGGCTTTTCTCCTTCCTTCACCTGTAAGGGACTACCTAGTATTATGAATGCTGGTTATTAGGGGTGAAGCTTGTGTTTGAGCACCAGTTTGATTTCTCCATGTTCGATGAGGTAAGTACGTTGTGTCTTCAGCAATTATGTCTTGTTGTCATGTTGTGGAAGGTAACCAGTGACATTGATAATAGCCTATGTTTTAGACAAATATTCAAAAAACTGTAACCCATTCCCAGTACTAAGAGTTTTATTTGGTAGCATGTGTTGTCTAGTTCTTGTGTTCTCTTGGGTGTTGTTGGCCTCCTCTGAAATTTTCCTTCTAGTGTCTTCCGTAAGAGCTGTATTGATGGACAGAAATGACTTAGATTTATTTTTATCATGCAACATTTTCTCTCTTCTTTGATGGTGATTGGTAGTTTTGCTGGGTATAGCAAACTGGGCTGGTGTATGTGGCTTTCCAGAGCTTGCAGAACACCTGTATAGGCACTTCAGACTGTCCATTGAGAAGTCACGAGTTACTCTAATGGGTCTGCCTTTCTATGAGACTTGGTCCTTTTCCATTGCAGCTTTAATATCCTATACTTAGTGTATCTATTTTGATTATTATGTGTCACAAGTAGTTTCATTTCTGGTCCAATCTATTTGATGTTCTATATGCCCCCTCTACCTTGATAGGCATATCTTTCTTTAGATTTGGGAAATTTTCTTCATTGATTTTTGTTAAAGAACAAAATATGTTTCATGCCTTTGACCTGGGTTTCTTCTCCTTCCTCTGTACCTATTATCCATAATTTTGAACAGTGTCTCAATTTTCCTGGGTGTTTTATACCTGGGTGTTTAAAGATTTAACATTTTCTTTGAACTGAAGTATCCATTTCTTCAATCTTTTCTTCAAGACCTGAAGTTCTCTCTCACATTTCATTTACTCTGCTGGTGAGGCTTTCCTCTGTGTTTTTTGTTTGACTTTTTGAATTTTCATTTTGAGTTTTATTTCATTCCCTTAGGACTCACAACCATCCTGTCTGATCCAATGTACCCCTAGTTCTGCCTCTGATTCTTTCCAAGGAGTCAGACTCTTGATTTCTACTTAAGAGGCTTCCAGAGTCAGCGTACTTGGTTTGGGAAACCAGCTAGCCTCTCACCCAACTTATCCCTGCACTGATATGGGACTGCTTAGAGTCTGAACCTAGAGTTCCAACCAGAACTTCGGATCTGGAACCCTTTGGAATCTAACCCCATAATCCCAGAGTGGTCCCGACTGAAACTAAGCATCCTTCTGCTGGTCTACAACCTGCCACATTGGGGTAACAACCACCAAAAAATACATGACTCACCATATAAAGGCAATACCAGATATGCACACCAAGAAATACCACAAATGCCATAACCACAGATACCTAGGTCCCAGAGCAAAAGCACAAACATGAGCAACCAATACAATATGCACCCTCCAATAACCAGCAACCCTATTGTAGTATTTCCAAAGAAATGCAATTGTTTAAGCATAACACAGTGACTTAAAAATGTGTAAATGCATGTATGTCCATGTTCCACTTGTGTGCTTGGTGCCTGTGAAGGCCAGAAGAGTGCACCCTTTTCCTTGGAACTGTAGTTATAGATGGTTCTGAGTTGTTATGTGAGTGCTGGGAATTAAACCAGGTAACTCTAGATGAGCAGCTAGTGCTCTTAACTGCTGAACCACCTATCCAGCATCTACCACTTTCTTTGTAAAATAATGGTATTTGAGTGGCTTGACATGATAATGAAATATTGAATTTATCCCACATCTTTTACCAGGAAAACAGTACATTTTGAGAGAAAAAGTCAACTCAAAACTTCTATTTGCTCCCATCAAAGTTTGAAGATTTGTTTATAAAGTCAGTGACTACACAAACACTTGAAGCTATAGAAATAGAGAAAGAAGCTAGTTCTGGAAAAATAAGCAACCAAAAAAGCTCCATAAAATCATAAGTTTTTGGCTATGGTTGGTGGTCACACTTTTAATCCCAGCACCTGGGAAGCAGAGACAGGTAGATCTCTGTGAATTCAAGGCCAGCTTGGTCTACATAACAAGTTCCAGGCAAGCTGAGTCTATGTAGTGAGACACTGACTCAGAAAATGAATATTGATTGCTTGTGTCTCATATTTATTAGTTCTCATAATTTTTTGATCCCCGTTTATCTTCCCTGGTTTTAAATTTAAATAAAGTTCGACACTGAGACCTGATTAATTTTGGTTTCATAACATAGCATAATTTCAGGAAGAGATCATACATGACTATTACAAATAAGGGTATATAGCCATAGCCATAGGTGGTTCAAACAATAAGAAAACTTAAAAGTTTCTACATTTGGGCCAGTGAAATTGTAAGGGGATTTGCCACCAAGCCTGATGAACTACCCTAACCCTAAAAATTGTTCCTGCACATGGCATGCACACCCCCCCCCCTTTAAAAGTATTCTCTACATTTATGGGATACTGTGTGATACTTTGAT
Source organism: Cricetomys ansorgei (assembly GCA_026225945.1). Classification (NCBI taxonomy): domain Eukaryota; kingdom Metazoa; phylum Chordata; class Mammalia; order Rodentia; family Nesomyidae; genus Cricetomys; species Cricetomys ansorgei. Next base: position 9,478,645 of record JAMJFZ010003268.1, read on the forward strand.
ACATGCATATGTTTTGTAATCATCAGAAAAAGTGCATTTGCATCCTCAAACTACCATTTGTGTATGGTAAAAGCAATTCAAATCTTATAGCTATGAGGAACACTTATCACTTTATTGTTATCTATGCTCATCCAACTATACAAAACACACCATAATTTCTCATTCATAAGTATAATACTCACTGATTCACTTTTCCCCAACCCTTCACTCTCCCAAACCTCTGGTAACCACCAATTCACTCTCAACTTCCATGAAATCAACTTCTTTAGATTCCATATGTACTCAAGATCAAACATTATAGTTGCATTCCAGACTTATTTCTTACTTCATGTTAAACATAGTACCTATCATTTCTATCCATGTTGCTGCAACGATAGCATTTCATTTTTATGATTGAAAAGCATTTCATGAGAAGTATACATTTCCATTCTTTGGACAACAAGTGTGAATAATATTATTATATTAAGTAATAATAATAATGATAATAATGATGATGGTGATGATAACGAATATATGTCCCTGATGCTTTTTCAACATACCTCATTTCCATTGTATACATACCAGGGAGTGGTATTACTTTATCATGTTAGTTTTAAGGATTCTTCATACTATCTTCTACAATGAGTATACTAATTTGTATTTGTATTCTCATAAATAGCATTCCATATTTCCCTATTATTTGTTACCTTTTGTCTTTTAATAATAGGCATTCTTATTGGAATGATGTAATAACTCTTTGCACTTTTAATTTACACTTACATGATGATTAGTGATATAGACCATGTTTGTTGTGTGCCCCCTGGCTAATTATATTAGTTCTTTTGAAAAATGGCTATGCAGATTATTTGTCTGGTTTTTAATGTAGTTACTTGCCTACATTTTTAAAAATTTAAATTATTTTAATTAGCACATAAAGTATTAGAGATCGCAGCATTTTCAAAGTGTGTCCCAGTATACTCTCCTCTACCCTCATCTCCTTTATCGCTTTGCTTCCTATCCTTTTTATAATCTCCCCAATGCATTCTCTTTTCCTCTTTTGTGTCACATGTGTCATATTGCTTACCCCAGTTTTTGCTCAGATTGTATTTTTTACCCTTTCTTGGTCTCCTTTCTATTTTTTTTAGTCTTTATACAGTGTATATACACACACACACACACACACACACACACACACACACACACACACACACACTACTGACTAGGATCTGCATATGAGAGAGAACTTGTGGCATTCAAATTTTCTGAGTCTTGTCTACCTCATGTAATATACTTTCCTAATCCAGCTATTTTCCTGCAAGTTTCCTCATTTCATTCTTCTTTATGCATGAGTAAAATTATTACGTTTTGTATACGTACAACATTTTATAATCCATTCACACGCTGATTGATGTCTAGGCTGATTTCATGTCTTTACCATCATGGAGTGAACAGCAATAAGCATGGATGTGAAAGTATGTCTGCAGTAGGTATAGAGCCTTGAGTTTATGCCCAGGATTGATACAGCTGGAGCTATATGGTAGCCCTATATGGTAGTTCTTTTTTAAATTTTTTTGAGAAATTTCCGTACTGATTTTGATAATGGTGATAGTGGTTTGCACTTCCAGCAGGAGTGAAGAAAGGTTTACTTTTCCCCACATTCTCATTAATAGTCTTGTTATTCGAAGCCATTCTGACTGAAGTGAGATTCGTGTTGTTTCTTTTGAGGATTGTCTTTATTTTTTACTAGCCCCTTTATTGATTGGTATAGGTTTATGTGTGCAGGTGTGTGTGTGTGTGTGTGTGTGTGTGTGTGTGTGTGTGTGTGTTTACCTTTTGCAGTTCTTTATGAAACCTATTTCTGTGTCATTTCCAGGATACCCATGTCTTAACAGATCTGCAGTATAATTTAAGTCAGGTATTCTGAGAGATACTTCTAGCACTATTCTTTCTGCTTAGCATTGCTCTGGCAATTCGTCATTGTTTGTGACTCCATGTAAATTCCTGGATTTTTTTTTCTAGCATTATGAAGAATGACACCAGAATTTTGGTGGGAATTGCATTGACTCTGTAGATTACTTTTGATAATACATTTTCATGATATTTATTCTGCCAGTCCAGGAGCATGGAAGATTTTCCATTGTCTAGTATCTTCATCGATTTCCTTTTTCGTTGTCTTTGAAGTTTTCATTGTAGAGGCTTTTCACATCCTTGGTGAAGTTTATTCCTAGATACTTCAGTTAATTTTTTAGAGCTGTTGTAAATGGAATATTTTTTCTAATTTATTACTCTGCAAGTTCAGTTGGTATATATCAAGGATATTGATTTTGTATATTGATTTTGCAACTTTAATGAAAGTGTTTATTAGATATAAGAATTCTATCAAATATTTTAAATATAATAACATGATGTCTGCAAATAGGGATCATTTGACATTACTTTCTATTTTAATCTTTTTATGCTTTTTCTCTTGTCCTGTTGCTCTAATATAGAAGAGCACTATATTGAATAAAGGAGCTAAGAGTGGGTAGTCTTGTCACATTACCCATATTAGAGGAAATTTTATTAGTCTCTTTCACATTGTTCATTTCATGTAGTGTTTTTTTTTCAGCTCTAGGATTTGTTTTATTTTTAAAAATTAATTAAGGGATGGTTCAGTAGGTAAAAGCTGTTGATAGTCTGTATTTGATTCCCCCAACCCATATGATGGAAGGAGAGTGCCAGCCCCTGTAACTTGTGTCTGACTTACATGATCGTAGATAGACATGTAAAATAAATTAGAAATCACTTTAATTGATTAAATTTCTCTGAAAGTATACTGAATCATTTCTGTGTTTTCTTGAATTATTTATTTATATTTTTGTACAGATACATTTATTTATGAATGATTTTTGGCGCCTTCTTTTGTCCATTGATTCCCTGAAAGTTCTTGTTGCTTGTTGGTGAATGATGTCTGTGTGTTGAATGCTTGGTAACTTATTATATGTAGTCTTCAAAATCTAGTTTTGTTTTTGTCCTTCCAAAAATTCTACTTACTCTCCCCGGACCCATCATCAAATATATTATGTTAGGATACAAAACACCATAATCCATGTTTTCAGTCACTATGTTGCCAGTTTTTCAGCATATCTCCAGTGAGTGTGTAGTTTAGGATGGTCTAGGAGAAACACCTAAAATGGTTAATCCATGTCTACAAGCTTCTGACTGGGGCTATGACAGGTCAAGACAACTTGTCTTCATTCACTACCACAGGATTCTGCTGGTACTAAGCTACACCATGGAGGGATTGGTCCTAGGTTTTCGTGTGACAATTTATAACATTTCTCTCTTCTTTGTCCAGTGAACAATGACTGGAAGGCTGTGGTGTAAAGTCTTTTGACATCGGATCCCACAATCGTAGCTGTACTCGGAGATCCATCACTCACCGAGACTAGAGGAGCCCTGTAGTGAGACCAAAATCAACATTGCTATAGCCTACTCATTGTTCCTTTCTACTTATAGTCTGAGGCTATTGCAGTCGGTAAGAAATGATGGGCTAAAATTTCATCCCATTGAGTCCATGAGTCTCTGTGTAGCAGTAAGGTGGGCCAGAGGCTTTGTCTTGTTCACTCATAAGGGAGCAAAGGCAGTTGGATTCTGTCCTTACACATGATCTGTCTTCATTAGAGTTTTTAATACTGTGATAAAACACCATGGCCAGAAAAGCAACTTGGGGAGAAAATGGTTTATTTCAACTTACCTGCCCTAATCTCAGTCTATCATGAGTGGAAAGAACTGAAGGCAGGAGCTGGTGCAGAGACCTTTGAAGAGTGTTGCTTACTGGTTTTCTCCCAATGGCTATCTCAGCCTGGTTTCTTATAGTACCCAGGACCATTAACCCAGGGGTGGCACTGCACACACTGAGCTGGGCCCTCCCATTTATATTATCAACCAAGAAAATGCAGCACAGGCTTGGCCACAGGCAAATCTGGTAAGATATAATCTCAACTGAGGTTTCTTCTTATAAAATGACTGTAGCTTGGTCAAGTTGTCACAGAACTAGCTAACACATGACCCCAATATGAAGTATTTTCGATGTTTTTCTGTGTTTCAAAATATGTTTTCTATGTTTCAAAAATCTATGTTTCAAAAACAATGAATTGTACCTTGTTCCTACTTCTGTTTCTAAGTGGACAGTGACTCCATGTTGTGCTGCATGAGGTTTGAGGGTGGGGTGAGATGTACAGTCACATGGCCACCAATACAGCAGTGTTGGGTCATACCTTGTTCCTATAGCTGGCCAAGACAGGCACATCACAGGTACAAGGCAATGACAGATGCTTCTATAGTCTTCTTGTTGTTCTAGTATATTTATGGCTTGAGCTATCTGTACCCAGCCAGACAATACTGGCTGGAACATAAATCCATCTTCAAGGTCTTCATGTCTCCAACTGATACCCTGAGAAATGCAGGCTGTGTTTTGAGGTACTAGCATAGAAAGGGGGTGTTTTGTGATCTTCTAGTGCTGGACTTTCTCTTTTTTTTGGTGAAATCCTAGATAAATTTCCCCAGTATATACAGTCTATCTTGAATTCCACTATCTGAAATTCAAGGAAAGGCAGTACTTCATCTGCCATGCTAATGCAGCTTCAGAGGTTCTATCCGAAGACACTCATTTGCAGGAAGGGGCTATGTGGTTCTGCAAGGTACTGGGTTTCACTGGGGCATGAATAATGCAAGTCCAAATATGAACTGATTCTGTCTTCTTTCCCCACATAGATGATGTTTCCTCTACTTTGTATAGCTTAGAATCAGTGATGGTTTAGCATAGCCTAAGTTCCTGACTACTTTAATCTCTCTCTCTCTTTCCCCTCTCTCATTTGCTTTCTAACCCCCATGTCTCCCTCATCTCTCTCTCCCTCTCCTCCTCTCCCTCTTTTTCTCTTTCATTTAGACCAAAGTTGTTTCTGACTACTTTAAATCCTTTCTCTCATTTATTTTAAAAGGAGGTTTTGTGATTCCCTACCTGACTTCCTAAGCTCCTATGAAGGTAATTAAGTATAGTATTAGCTATCCAAACAGATGATGTTTTTAGAAGAGTCAATGAATAGCTAGAATGTTTTGTTTCTCTGCCATATTTGTTCTTTTGTTCCACAAAAAAAATTGAAAACATGTTCAATATATCATGTTAACTATTTTTTTAAATTGTAAGAGGCTATAGAAACTTTCTATACATTCTCTAGCATTAGGGGTCCTATTGCTAACTAGTGATTTTGATTTAGGTATTAGACAGATTTTATTGTTAGAACTCTCTTCTTTGAGCTGGAATCAAATCACATAGCATTTCCATTCATTAATTTAGATTTAACATTCAGGATAAATGAGCTGATATTGCAACAATTTCCACCAGTTGAGCCACGCAGTCCAGATTCTGGAGATCATTAAGATTGGATAGTCATCATTTCTAATTGGCTCTCTGGCTGGTGTATGTTTCTTTTAAAATTATTTTAAAAATAACTACTAGATAAATATATCAGTAGTGATGAAGAGTAAGGTGAAGTGAATACTATTTGGAGAGCAAAGGGCATACTCTTACTTCCTCTGCCAAATGAGAAATTCTATTTCATTAGTAGCTACCAAACTTAGCTAAGTGTCAGAAAAACCTGGAAAAATTGTTAAAATGTATTTTCCTCTGTCATATGCCAGATATAGTGGATCAGAATCTTGGAAGGAAAGAGGTTGAGAATTTGTGGCAAGGTGAAGAAAAGGGAATTGGGAATCAGTTCAAGTAGAAGGTTCATCCCAGGTCTCAGGAACAAAATACTTCTGAACCATCTCTGTTGACCCATATCCACTTGGTAGTCTTTATGCGATTCTCAAAATGTTTGCTCTACATGGAGCCAGAAATATTATTATAAATAATTCAGGGAGAAGTTCATATGCACTGATGGCCATGGCTTTTTCTTTGACAAAAGTCATTTCCATACTAGTAGGCCAGACTTTAAACTGGTAGAACTACGAATTATGAATTCCAAGTCAACTCAGATCCCATAGAGACATAAACTAGGTTTATTTTAAATGAAGAAACATTCATTGAGTGATAATTGCAGGTATTGTGATTTCAGAACATCAGATGATCTGGTTTCCCCACAGAGCTCTTCTCCCTTTTCTCTCACTTATTCTTTGGAAATATCTTTAAAACCTGATGGATTTGAGGTGCTTAATTATTTTGGCAAATATTGTGTATAGGCTGATGGATATTATATAAACCTTAGCACATTTTCTTCGAATGAGTATTTCTGTTGTTATGCACATTGTGCTACATAAAGTTGTTCTGGGAACCTGTGACACACATAAGGGATCCGTTCTGCTCACTAGAATCAATGTAGTGGAAGGAAGGTCAATGTTCATTCCTCAAGTTAAGGTTAAAACAAATTAACATCCAGCCCTCGGTTATTTGAGGTATGATTGAGTGAGAGAGTAGGGGCGCGTTTAAGAAAATGCTCCTGTGTAGGGGAGGGGTCAAAATTATGAGGCAATAGCTGATCATCATCCTTCCATGTTCTCTTTCCAAGTTCGGGCAAATGGGCACATTGTAATGAGGGTAAGGAACTAGGAAATTGTTAATACAAGCAACAATGACCAGCACTATGTTTCATGAACTCTAGCAGAGGGTAAGATGTAAAGTGTGATGAGAAAGAAGTAATAATATAAGGTATAATGGAAATGTGAAGAAGTTGTTTTCTCTGAGAAAAGTCAAAGTTCTCATAGGAACTAGACCTGAAGGACAAGATGGAAAACAGCATCTGGAGGCCAGAGAGGAAATGAAGGGCATGATGGATTACTGTGCTGTGTAAAGAATTAGGTGGGAGACAGCATTGAGCACATTTCAAGAGATCTGTCCAGTTTCAATGGAGTTTGATGTCTTGAATGAAAGAAATGAAAGTAGGAACTAACGACTATAATTATATTTGGTAGTGAGTTTTGGGGGTAATTTATAGATATTGTGTTGTTCCTGAGATCATTAGAACATTAAAAGTGTCTTTGAGCATTAAAATAACCCTGACTTCACTAGAAGTAGTAGTTTAAGTGTATAGGGTGAAATGAATTGGAAAAAGGGATCTTAGAAATAGAAAAATGAGAACTACGGTCACAAATGTCTGGAGAAGAGAGGGGAGCATGAAATATGCTGTTCTATCCTTAGTACTCTGAATGGAAAAGTCTTTACCTCACCTTATAAACTGCCCTCTTCTGAGCTGGTGTAACTTTTACTCACTCACCTTTAATTTGCCTGATTTGACACTCATACCAGTACATTGATTAGGGATATCCTGTCTTAAAATTAGAGGACTTCAAAGACATCTTCTCCTCCCACGTTTTCACAACTTATGTGTTTTGAGGTTGACAATCACCACAGTGACTCAATGTCTAACAACAAATTAAAAGATAGAAGTTAAAAGCTTGGTTGGGAAAGTTTTCTGTGTTCCTAATCTCCCTGGAGTTTAGAGCTGGCCTCATCATAGTTGTATTTCTGCTCCATCAAACTGTGAAAAGAAGTATTAGGATTAGAGGGAAAGTAAAACTTATTAACAGTTTTTGTTAAAAAGACCACAGAGATTTCTAGACTTAGAAACTGACATGTGTGCACTTATAGGTGCAAAAAAAATGTTTACTTATATGTCTTGAAAATTTTTATTTTGAAGAAACTATTTTACCTAGGCAAGTCATCCTTTATATTGTTTTGAAGTAATGGTACTATCATAAAATATTTTTTAATCTGAACTATTGATAACCTAGAGTGTAAACTGATTGTATTTTAAATATAATCAAAAGCCCATTTTTTTCTAAAGCATAAAAATTGACCTTTGTGTGCCATAGTTGTTTTCTATTTATTATTCTTTTGCAAATAACTATTTTACCATTTGGTAAAACATACTTATGAACATATTTCTTAATGAAAAAATTTCATTTTATTGCCTTCTATCTTTTTAAAAATATGCAAATATTTAACTATATATTTTAACAGAAATATAACTTTAAAAGAATAAAAATAAATGGTGCATTTAGTTCTTTATACTAAGGCCAGTTGATACATTGAAACCTACTCATCTCAAGACAGAAAATAGACTCAACTTTCTAGCTTGTGCCTGTTGTAGAACAGAATATTTGTAAAGTATTGAGATGTTCCCTATTCACCTGAAGAACAGTTCACAGAGAAAGCCTCAGTCACTGGCCACAAATAAGAATAACTTGCTGGTGGGAAGGCAAGACAGAATAGCCACATTGGAAGATAGCTTGGTAGTTTCTCATATACCCAAATATGATCCTACCATAAAACCCAGAAGCCGTGTTCCCAGATACTTATTCAATGAATTTTAAAACTTATGGTCATGCAAAACCTTTCTTTGCACAAATGTTTATAGAGGCCTTATTAATAATCGCCAAATTTAGGAACCACCATCATGTCCTTTAATAAGTAAATGGGCAGACACCTTCGGATATATGTACACAAAGGAAAGTCATTTAACTAAAAGGAAAGAAATATTTCCTCAATCCACAGGAAGACGTAGATGGACTCAAATACATATTAATAAAGGGAAGGAGATCTATGTTCAGGGTAGTGTGATTATCTCACAAGTCAGAGACTTTGGTTCTGATCCTAAGTTCTGAAAACAAATTTGATACAAAGAATAAAGCCTGAAAAGGCTAAACTATATTCATTTTCCTTAAAATCGTGTATAAAAGGAAAAAAAAAACTACAGATAATAATAATTGCCAAATATTTTGGGAAAGGTATGAAATAAGTGAACAAGGGGAATTCTTTAGGACAAGTTTTATGAATCTACTCTATATAAAAGAAATGGCAGATACATGACATCATCCTCTTGTCAACACAAAATTTTACAGCATGGGATGAATATTAATGTATAAAAATTAAAAAAATATGCCAGAGAATTTCAGAATGCAAAATGTAAACAAGACTACTATATTTGAATGTGTGTACTCAATTTATTGAATTGGGGGGGCTGTTTTGTGATGTTGATTTAAATAACATAGAAGTGGTTGACTATAACAAGAATAAAGTCAAAACAAACTGCATATAAGCACAGTACTGTATTTGTTAATCATTTCTCCATGGTGGCACAGGTTAAGGATTTAGAAAATACTATCTTTATGTTGGATATGAACAATTAAACCACTGGATGGCTAATGGTAAGGGACAGGGTTCTTGCTTTTGAGGTGGGGAGGTATCAGTGAAGCTAGAGGAAAGGAGAAAGGGGGAAAATTACCCACAGAGTAACAAATGAGACTTGGAAGCATTTGTATAAAGTCATGTTATCTTAATATAACATAGGTAAAGATAGTTAAATAGATATGCCTGTATTCAATTATATATACAAATATCTCATCTTGTTCTGTTAGCTTAGGGAGTCTAAAATAAATAATACCTCAGTAGTATCAGAGATAATACAGAAGTCTTTTTTTCTAATACTGCCCCACAATTAAAGTAATCCTGTATCTTTTGATAAATAATTGGGTGTAATATCAAGACAGAAAATATTTATTTGGTGTGTGAAAGCATCTTTTTTACTCAAGAAAGAAGGGCAATTCTTAAAACAAGGCAAAAACACAATGATAAAGTGGTACGTAAGCACACATAATGATCATCTGACAGGGACTTAATGCATCTCTCAGCACGTATCAGAGAAGCTTCGATTTGCAGTGGATGGACCCACACCTGGTCAAGGTACAGAGAATGAGAGACTAAGTAATGCTCACCCCTAAATGGGATCTATATATCACCTTTCTTCCCAAGGCTCAGGGACCATTGCAGAAAAGAAGGCAGAAGGGGCATAAGAACCAAAGGTGGTGGTTGACTCTAAGGAAACATGACTTTCAGGCACAACAGGGCAGCTGCACAACTCACAGTGGTTAGAAAAACATGCACAAGACATGTGCAAGCTCAAGCCAGACCAAATTGCAACATAGAGAGGGAAGGTAGACACAATGTCCCACCCATAGCTGAAGAGCTATTGGAAATGATAGGTGCTGGAAGATGGAGAGTAAGTTTTCATTGTAAGTCAACCTCATTTTAGTGGAAGGCCACACATCCAGTAATATATGATAAGCAACACAAAATAGACTCAACTGATGTAAAAGATAAACATAAAAATCAAAGACTGGAAAGCATCCTGTGCATGATAGGTTCACCCAGTTTCCAAAGTTTTGTAAAGAAGGAATACCAAAAGGTGCAAGCTTCTATAAGGATGCCAATCTCAGTAATGCACAGGTGTCTTGGGACACAGAGTGTTGCTGACCTTATTGGAAAGAAATTACCTCTTAGCTAGACAATAGATCAAACTCCATGAAAGTGAAGTTCATCAAACTTGTGTATTGATTAAATCGACAAATGAGACAGCATTTCAGGACTAGTAGAACCAATATTTAAGTGGATGGCAGGGCAGGGGAGCAAATTCAGATTTGGATAAAGAACATTTACACATGGCCTTTTGATTCATGAGGAAAAAGCCCAAACAGCATTTAGTAAATGCCAATCCTAGTGTTTGAGACGGATAAAGGTATATTGCTAAATGGAACTCTGATAATAAAATATCAGAACTCTTAAAGTGTCTAAAATTCAGAACTCAGTACTGTACACAGTATATTTTCCTGAAAATTCATAGATTTTCTTTTATTCAAAATTTCTTTAAATCTCTAACCCCATTCCTTTTCCTCTGTCTCTTACCCACTTATTTGTCTTATAAAAGTTGGCCTTTTTATTTATGGAATATTTATATTGGTAGTTCTTGCTTTTTTGCACTTCCTTAATTTATTCTCCATGCTAGCTTATATTAATATTTAGTGATGTGCCCATAACAGCTATAAAGTGGTGCAAACAAATTCTCATCCATCTCAATCTATGAACTTGAGAAAGAAAAATTAGTTGATATGAGCTGAGTATATCTTTTTTCCTCATGGAAATAATAACTATGATTTTTTAAAAAAATTGTGCTTCTAGGAATTCCAAATGTTTATTGACTATGACATTTAAACACCATAGTTTTAAAGTATTACTATTCTGAGAGAAAATTAGCATGTTTTCATTAACTATGCAATTTCATATCATTATATCATGTGGCTCTTTAGTCTTTGATCTACAGCTTTATTTGGTTTCATTTCATTTTTTATAAAATAATGTATCTTATAGTGAAAGTCAAATCTAAAAGTGATTTATAATACATATATCCAGTTATTAACTATGAAGGACATTTCTTGTCCATGACATGACTTCATTCTATATTGCCGACATGATAGAAAATTAGCTAATTTTGTTATACCAAGATATTTACTCTCTGTTTCTAAAGTACTATTGTTCAGTTATAAGATCTAGCACTTTGGGGAAGAAACACTCTGGTGGTTTGAATAAAAATTTCCCTTGTTGGCTCACAGCACAATTAGGAGGCGTGGCCTTGTTGGCGGAAGTATGTCACTGGGGGAGGTCTTTGAGGTCTCAGAAGCTCAAGCTCCACCCAGTGGCTCGCACTCACTTCCTGCTGCCTGTGGATCCAGACATAGAGCTCTTGGATTCCTCTCCAGCACCATGCCTACCTGCCTGATGCCATGCTTCCTGCCATGATGACAATGGACCAAACCTCTGAAATGTAAGTCAGCGCTAATCAAATGCTTTCCTGTATAAGAGTTTTCATAGTCATGGCATTTCTTCATAGCCATAAAACGTAACTAAGACAATTTACATGGCAGAAATACAAAGTACTTGATTAAGTACTTTGGAAAACTAGTCCTTTCTATGGACATGCGTCACCTCTGTATTTAAAATGATAATATCAAAAGGATGTCATTCCACGCAGCTCTCACTCTTGTGATAGCTGCTGAAAGATAGAGTGTAATGTAAAAGAGAAGAAGCATTTATTACAGAGTAAAGTAGGCATCCTCAAGAAATAAACAAAGGCAATGGTCAGTGGAACCATTGTTCTGACCACCACCATACCACTGTGTCTCTAGCAGTTAAAATTAGCTGCCTGAAAGTCATTCTGGATGGACCCTCCCTCCATGTTTAGATAGACTTTATATTATATTCTAAATCCCTGTCAAGATGACTGAGGGAGCCATTTAGATGAACTGGTAAAGGAGGAGGCAACAGTACATGTTCATCCTTTACGACCTCTAGCCTCCTGCTAGAAAGTATTCTTTTTTGTTCCTGGTACTTTAGAAAGTCTTATACTCAGGCCAGAGAGGCCATTCTTTTGTCAGAAAGTGCTGGAAGGATGGATGAGTAGATCACTAGCTGCTCTTACAGAAGAATAGGTTTGGTTCCCAGCACACATGGCAGCTCACAATCAGTTCCCTGTAACTCTAGTTACAGGGAATCTAATGCTCTCTTTTGGTCTCCTTAGGCACCAGGTGCATAGACTATGTACATATGTTCAGGCAATGCAACCATACTAAAAAAATGAAAGAAACAATAAAATTTTAAAAACATACATAAAAATATTATAACCGAGAAAAAAAGAATTAAGGAAAGATGAAAATGAAAATATTGCTTTCCCTCCAGGAAATGACCTTCTTAATGGTCCTCAACAAAGCCCTATTACGTCCGTTTTTGTTATTGTGCAATCTGTATTTATGGTTTTTGTATAGTACTTCAAATCTAGGGAGGGGCAAGTGTGATACTTCTCTTTTCCTTTACCTATCAGTGTCTTTCACTTATAAAATGAATGTGTTTGCAGGGACATAGAGCACCAACTAGGAGGGAGGTCCATTCAGAATATACTATATCAGCAACTAATTTGTAACTGTTAGAGAGACATAGTGGTGCCCTTGGATGGGAGAGAGAGCCGAATTGATTTCAGGTGGGATGTTGATTCTTTATTCAGTGCTCAAATGTTCACTACTCTAGAGTCCCCAGGCTCCTAGAGTGCCTGAGCTAGCTGTAAGGTATGTGCTTTAGAGTCCCAGGGAACAAAGGAAAGAGCTAACTTTTGTATTATTTCCCCAAGGAGTAGGTGCAGTAGGATAATATAGGACCTAACTAAGGGATACAAGGCTACAAACCATTGGGAACCTTGAGAGAAACTTTTGTTAACACTTGTCTCTTCCAGTTCTTCAGTCTGTTAGGGACCAGAGAGAGCTTCAGGAAAAGGATAGTGTTTTGTACTCTCAGCTGGGGTCTGTCAGCTTTAGGAAGGGGTGTGGTCTGATTTCTTCAAGCGGTTAGATAAGGCCTCTAGAGTGACTAGTGTCTTAAAGGGACAGGCCCAGCTACCTAATAATAACATCAATGTTTGTTTGGTTGACTTGATTAATAACGGTGATGGAGCTATGTCTTTCAATTATAGTAAGTTGTAGTTAGTGAGAAAGGATGCTCTAATTCTTTTGTCAAATGTTTCAGTTCTCTGAGTCTGCAAAGATTCTTTTTTACCACTTCTTTTTCACTCCTTTTGTTCTCTGTATAAATATAAATACACAAACATATCATTTTTTTTTATTAGGAGATATGCATAAATTTATGTTTGGCTTTCATTTAGCAAGATAGATAGCTTTTTCCATTTCAAATATTGGCTTGACATTTACTAAATGCCATTTAGCCTTTTTTCTCTGCTGAGACTTGTTTTCTTAGACAAGGATGTTGGGTAAATAATCTTAAATATTTACTGCTCCTAATAAATGTGAGCATAAATATTTTATACATGCCTATATAAAACATACCATCCATTTCCCTTGGGATATAGATGTGAATCTCTATATAAATATAGATGCATATATGTTTATGAATATAATATGCACATACACACATATAGAAATAAAAACAGTAAACATTAAAACAGATAGCTATAGATGTAGCCAAAATTGGAGTGTGGTTGAGGTTAGAGGAAAGGGATAAAAGGAGGAAAAAAAGGCTAGGAAAGGATGAAAGGAAGGGTGAAATTCATATTAGGTCATTTGGAGATGAAAGGAACAATTGATAAGCTTTACTTGGTCAAAGCCTTATTCTATTTTATAGATTTTCATTTATTGCTGAAACTATAAATTGAAGGCATTTCATTCTCATTTTCATAGCTCTTTCTAGGTTAAGAAGTAATATGCATACTAAATTAGTACTGGCTACCGGTTATGCAGAAAGGATTGTTACAAGAATACAACTAGATCAGTTTCTCATTTAGCTCATGGTGCCTTCTGTATAGTAACTCACTAATGTGCCTAAATGTTACACCATGTCCTCCACTGTTTTAAGCCTCTGGATAGAAACGGGAGTGGTTAATTCTTTTATTTTTTCATGGTGTCTAACACAGGGGGTGGAACATAACAGGTACCTAATAAATGTTTCTTTAAAAATAAAAATGAAACCCTAAGAAGTAGAGAGGTGCTAGGCAATATTTTAACTTTGAACAAACCAGTAGTCCTTGAGGTATAGCACCCGGACGAGGTATACATTTCAATATGATGCAAAGAAATGAAAACATACCCTCATTAATTATAAAGTTTCATGTTGGTAACCACTTAGTTCCTATGGTTACATCTCTGTGAAATTATAAAATAGACACTTCAAGGTTTGGGAACAAGAACAAATTGGCTGTTAGAGAATTCATGAATGCTAATAACTCATTTACTTATAATGCTTATAATTAATTGGTTTAAAATCATCTACTGCAATCTTAAAATGAATAGAATATTTAAAGGTCACCATTGCTCTCAGCTCTCATTTAAATCTCTAATCGAACAAAAATACATTGCAGATATCAATTAAAGCCTTTTAAATTATTGTCTAGCTAAACTTGGCCAAAAATAGTAAAAGATCTATTCATTTGCTTTCTGTTAAATGTTGTGATCTATACTCTGTGATTAAGTTATTATAAAACCATAATTTCTGAAGTTTTGGATCACCAACACTATGCCTATCATTTATGAAATACAACAAAGTAGAACAAATCATGTGCACGCTAAGATAATTCCTTGTTATATGTTTAACAATGAATCTTCACTTTTCTCTCTTCACTGGAAATGCCAACTATATCATGTGCTAAATCATGTTTAACACTAAAGATATGAAATTCAATTATAAAGACCATTCATCAATGGCAAATATGGCTTCAAACAATAAATCTCAACAAAAATAATACAGTACATCTATACGTAATATAACACAGAAAAATGACTTTTCTTGAAATTTTTAATTACAAGGTGACATGAGATGTAATCGTGCTACTCAGAATTATGTGTGATTTACATTTAAAAATTTAAAAACATGAGATATGTGACTTATTTATTTCTGGAATTTTCCACGTAATAGTTTTGGACTCTTGTTAGCTGCAAGAAACTGTACAAAGTAAAACCTCTTATAATTTTTCAATAGAAGTGTTTTGCCAGGTGCATCCATGCTATCAAAATGAGGCATTTGTGATCTTATAACTGTAAATATTTTAATAACATTATTGCTATTGCTATTGCTCATTACAGAAATTTTCAATAAGTATCAATATCAGTGCCAGTATATAAATAAGGCTCCATGACTGAGTAACTTTGGGAAATTGTATATATCCCTGCTTAGCTGTGAACATTATATTAGAAGACTCTCTAAGAATACTTCATACACACACACACACACACACACACTCACACTCACAAGGAATATAGAGATACAACTTTAAGATTATTTTAGGGTCTAGAGAGTTAGCTCATCAGATAAAAGTGCTTGTTAGCCAAGCCAGATGGCCTGAGTTCCATCAATGGAATTCACCTAAAATAGTCAGGTGTAGTGATTCATATCTGTAATCCCAGCACTCTTACAGGGAGGTGGGAGGTGGAGACAAGCTTTAAGTCAGGTGTCCTGGAGTATCCAGTTCAGAAGAAGCAACACGAGAGTCCCGATACCTTAACAAGTCAGAAGGCAAGAGCCAACTCCTGAAAGTTGTCTTCTGACTCCACACACATACAGAACATGGCACATGTGCATTCATACACACAAATCAGTAAATTAATTAAATACTTCTTTATAGATTAGGCTTAGTAAAAGATTAATAACTGTTAATAAATATCATTATCATAATACAAATAATAATATAATACAGGTTATGCGAGTGTGATCATAGCCCAAACTGTCTCATTGTACTACTATACCTACCCTTGTGATTCTGTGAGATGATGATGTGCCTACACGATGAAATGGAAGTAAGGTGAATGACGTAGACTTTATGACATAGCACTAGACAACTGCAATAAAGGTTACTTGAACATAGCATTGTACTCTTGACAGTCTGATAACTAAGATAACCTTTGAATGACTGACATGCAGGTACGTCACACAGTAGAAATCCACTGGACAAGGAGAACCATTCATATCCCAGGTGTTATGGAGCAGGATGGCATGAAATTTCATTATGCTGCTTAGAGCTATGTGCAATTTAAAACATAAAACTTATGAATTATTCATTTCTGGAATTTTCCACTTGATATTTTTGGATTATAGTTTATCACAGGCAGCTGAAACTGTGGAAATTAAAACTGCAATAAAAGAAGAGTTCTATATAGGATTTTATTATCTCTATCTTTCTAGTTTTCTGTAATCCTCCACGAATACAGCAAAATAAATCTACACATTTAATTATGACTTTAATGTGGAAAAAAACTGCTTATCAAAACATCAAAAAAACCTGTTTAAATGCAATACACCTATCCAACAATATGTAAATAGCCCTAAAAGATGAGTGTGGTTTTTTTTTCCAAAATTGACCGCATTCCCCATCTCACATTCTCCTTATATGAGACAGTTTTGACCCTTTTGTCTTAGAGCACTGCTGTCAGTGTTGTCTTAAATTTGGATGGACTGTGACTATAGCAAATCTATATGATACAAATGTCGAGACTAGTTTTTAAGAAGTGGCACACAGGAAGTGGTATTTTGGGATAACAGCTTAGAATCCTGAGCTAGAATGCAAGCATTCAACTCTCTTAAGGGTCTCCATGAGGAATCTTGAGAAAGCTCAAAAATACAATGTGGAGCAACCAGGTGGAATGTCCTTGAGAACATTCCTGCTCTAATCACCATCCAAGCACAATCACATAGGAGACTCGGAGTCAAATCCACCCAGGTGATCCCTTCCTGACATTCATGAGTCAGGGACTCTAAGGCAAACAGGGAAATGGATGTTGTTGTTCTTAACCACGAGGTTTTGATGTGATTTGTTTTACTGCAAGAGGAGCTGGTACATTGGGTACCATTCTATAATCTGTAATAATGCTACCACTACTTTCTGTGTCACAGGAAACCAACCATAGATTTTTGATGTTTTGCTTTTGAATTAGAGGAAAAATAAGGAGAAGCAGAGAAACTACTTCAGAATTTACAAACGTTACAGACTGTAATAAACAAGTTGCATACTTGTTCCAGGAACATAATTAGTAAGCCATTTGGAACATATGGCTTTACATTATTTCTTGAGTTGTTTAAAATGAGTGTCAGACATTTTTGGCATCTGTTGATTTATCATTTACTGCTTACAAAATACTTATTGTATTTTTAGTAATATAATGTGTTGTGAATTCTCAGGTAGAGTCCTATTTGTACAATTAAAAAGCACCCATCATATTTATGAACTATCAGATTTCCTTAAAATGCATGTTCCAGGGGCTGGAGAGATGGTTCTATTGTTAAGAGAACTTGTTCTTCCAGAGGATCCAGGTTCATTTCCCAGAATCCAGGCATATCAGTCAGCTCATCACTGCCTATACCTCCAGTTCTAGGAAATCTGAAGCCCTTTTCTGCCTTTCTCAGACATTTGCACATACATACATATGTTCAGGCACACACATACACACACACACACACACACACACACACACACATACATAAAATATATTAAATGATTGTTTCTATGGTGGATTGAATGAGAATGGCTCTCATAGGCTCATGTATTTGAATATCTGATTCCTAGTTGACAGTCTGTTCAGTTAAGATTAGGAGGGGTGGCTGTCTTGGAGGATGTATGTCACTGGAGATTGGATTTGAGGTTTCAAAACCCACACTAGGCCCAGTATCATATTCTCTCTGTCTGTGCATTAGGATGTAAGCTCTTAGCTACTGATCCTGGGCCATGCCTGCCTGCCTGCTGCCATACTCCCTGCCATGATGATCATGGACTAACTCTCTGAAACTGTAAGTAGGCCCTGAATTATAAGCCTTCATTATAAGTTGCCTTGGTCATAGAGTTTCATCATGGTTATAGAACAATAACTAAGATAGAAGTTTGTACTAGGCAGTAGCATATTATTGTGACAAGCCTGACCATACTGTCGTGCTAGGGGTTTCAGAGGAGAAGAATTTTAGCAAGTGGCCTACATACCATTCTTGTGATAGTTTTACAAAGAATGTGGCTGCTTTTTTGTCCTTGTCCAAAAATTCTACCTGAGGCCAAATTGAAGGGATTTGGACTAATGATTTTAGCAGAGATGATTTCAAGGCAGACTAGCATTGACTATGTCACATTGTTATTAGCGATCACTCTTAAAAAGACACCAGGGTGGAAAAGAAATATAGAGTGTAATTGGAATAAAGGGAGTGATACCCTCAGTGTAATATTCCACCCAGGTAATCCTGCAGCCTGTAAAAGGAACAGGCCATGGGAATTCCTCTGCCTAAAAACCATGAAAAAAATCAAAGCTTATACAACTCTTAAGTCATCGAAGGGGTCAGATTTCCAGCCCAGCACACAATGGAACTTGACAGCTTTGTCCATGTGGTTCTTGCTTTAGAGTCAAGAAAATTACAGGATAGGGCTCACTGAATCTTCCCCCATGAACTCTGCTAAAGCCAAGCTACTGGCAGAGGAGTCCCTGCATGGAGGCCCAGAGAGGCCATTGCCTGAGAAGTGTATTGCAGCCAATGAGGCTTGTATGAAGTGCTATGTAATATGCCCTTTGACATCGTGCATAAAGATACAAGATTTAGAGCTTGCTCTGCTGAGTTTTGGTCTTGCTTTGGTACAGTATTTCCTTACTATTCTCCCGTTTGTAATGGCAATATAATTCTGTACCATTGTATGTTGTAAATGTGTAATTTGCTTTTTTGATTTTATATGGGCTTACAGGTAAGAGATTGATTTGATTCTCAGAAAAGATTTTAAATTTTGGACTTTTAAACAGTCTTGAGACTTAAAGACTATGCTGACTTTTGAAGTTGGACTAATGCATTTTGCATTGTGGTATGGCTGAAAACTTATGGGGGCCAGGGAGTGGAATGTGATTGTTTGAATGAGGATGGCCCCAATCAGCTCATATGTTTTGAGTGCTTGGTTCTCAGTTAGTGGAACTGTTTGGGAAGGATTAGGAGGTATGGCCTTGTTGGAGTAAGTGTGACCTAATTGGAGGAGATGTGTCACAAGGTTGGGCTTTGAGATTTCTCTGCCTGCAACTTGCAGATCAGATATGCGTTCTCGGCCACTTCTCCAGCACCATGCCTATCTGCCTGCCACACTGCTGCCATGATGCTGGATTGACCTTCTGAAACTGTAAGCAAGCCCCCAATTAAGTTCCTCCTTTATAAGTTGCCTTGGTCATGGCAAGACCTTCATCATGTCAACAGAGCAGAAACTAAGAGACTGAGTAAAATTCTGCCCTATAATTTCAAAGGTCATTGACTCTGAACTTGATTAAATTACTCAGTTTTTCTGACCCTTTGTTTCTGCAACTATGTGATGGCCATTCTTGGTTGTCAGCTTTTCTACATCTGGAATTAGCTAAAATCCAAAAATGGAGGGCACATTTGTGAGGGATTTTTGTTTAATTTGAATTTCTCATCTGGATCCTGGATCCTAATCTTTACACTGGAAGACACATCTTTAATCTGGGCCACACTTTCTGCTAGAAGCTGAGATATTCAGTCATGTGAACTGAGCAACTCCTGGATTCTTGGACTTTGAGTTCACAGCCAGCCATTGTTAGATTAGATGGACCATAGCCTATAAGTCATTCTAATAAATATCCTTCACACACACACACACACACACACTCATTCTATAAGCTCTGTTACTCTGGAGAACCCTTACCAATACAAACTCTATGGGTAATAATAAAGTTCCTATGCAGATTATGTGGTTGAGAGAATTGTAGATGCTAAGTATCTAACATAACGTGTAGGGAAGATGGTTCCTGGGAGGGTGGTTGTGCTATCTCTTTGTTCTTAGCATGTCATTATCAAAGTTTGACATCACACACAAACATGCGATTAGATGTTCATGGAGAAATTAAGACTTAGGTAAAGACAGGGTTTTAACAAGGCAGGCTTGGGACAGACATGATTCTAGTGAGTTGTTTATTGGCTTCATGGCCTTGAGAAGACACCCAAAGGTTTTTGTTAGAGTGATGGAGATCAGCTGTGGTGTTATTTTATGAATATCTGAAAGTGTGACTTCATGGATAAGTACTTTCTTGAGAAAGGTCATAGGCCAACCTCACTGAAACTCTTCCCAGGTGATTCTAGATTGTGTCAACTTGACAAAACTAATCATACCATGATCTCTTTTCACTTTAGCACATAATCACATCACTTTAAGTTATAATCTTTCACCCCCTCCACCTCCTTCTGCAAAGTCT
Organism: Cricetomys ansorgei; assembly: GCA_026225945.1. Lineage (NCBI taxonomy): Eukaryota > Metazoa > Chordata > Mammalia > Rodentia > Nesomyidae > Cricetomys > Cricetomys ansorgei. The sequence goes on from JAMJFZ010003268.1 coordinate 9,499,207, forward strand.
CCTGTTATGTGATAATATAAAAAATATAGTCCACATTTAAAAGTCACCAATTCCAAAAGGGGCAAATTAAGGCATAAAAAGGTTTAACTAAACCAAACCAAACCCCACATCCAGCAGGGTGAACACCCAGTCCTCCAGCCAAACATCTATAGCTCTTGAAAAAATTGGTTTGGCTCCAAAAGGCTTAAGTTGCTCCAATCCCCCAGATCCATTGTACCTAGAACACAGATTCCCTACTGCGATAGTTTGATTCTGAGCACACAGCTCTCCATGGTGTATGTGCCATGGTCGAGGCATCTCCAACACTCTACAGTCTCCACAACAAATTAGGCTTTACTTTTACAGCTTCATGCAATTGCCTTTCAGGGACTCTTGCAGGGATAGCAACACTACCACACAGTGCCAGCCTCATCTGCTGTCCATGACCCCCAAAGTCTTATATCCTTACTTTCAAAACCAATGTCAATGGATACCACTGTCAAGTTCTGCTGCAAGCTGAAGACATAGCCTGGTCCCCCTAAACCACAGCTAAATCAGCTTCTGTGTGCTGATCGTCAGGAAAAAGTTCCCAATTATCTCTTTGTAGCGGGCCAAATTTCTCGTTAATAGCACTAATCTCCAATCTATTTTCCAGAACTTTTTAAAGTTAGCCCACACACCTTTCCTTATTAGACAAATCATTGTTTTCTTTAGGTTCAACTTCACTCAAGTCTCAGACCGTGAGCAAAATGAAGCAACACACTTGGCCAAGATATCACATCAATGGCCTCTAGCCCATTTCCCAGTAGAGTAAGTCCTCATTCCCTACTGCCAGGTCTGCACTTCCTACTCTATTGTAGCATTCTTATCTTCCAATCTACCCTAACAATGATCCATTAAACTCTGCCGATAGCACATAATAATAACCTTTCCAGCCAAAAGTTCTCAATTCTTCTTCATTTCCCCTCACAAAGTAGTTCAAAAGGCCTGAAAGTCCCATGGTCATATTTATTATAGCAAAGTCTTAGCCTCCTTTCTTCTTACTTTGATAGATAAAATATACTAAAAATAGCAACTTAAGGCACAAAGGGTTTGTGTCACAATTCTATCATTTCATGGAAATCAAAGAGCCATGAACTGGTCATATGACATCCACAGTTAGGAAGCGAGAACAGTAAATTAATATATGTGAGTTAGTGTTCAGCTTTCTATCTCCATTCATGTCACAACCCAGGGTCCATTGAAGGCTATGGAGCACCCACAGTATCCAGGTCTTCCCACATTAATTACCAATTTATATAATCCCAAAGATATATTTCAACAGCCAAACATAATCTTTATAATTCCTCATTGATACTTCCTTCCTAAGTGATTTTAAACTTTGTCAAATTTGCAAAATTATTATGAAGCAAATAAATCTTATTTGATAATTATATTTTGAAAATATACAGTTTGACTAATTCAGGTAAACTCGTCAATTAATAATGAAATTTATTGAATTCCTTTATATCACTAAATAAAGAATTAAACTCTAAGAAGAGATAACAAAAAGAAGTTGATGACACTTTTGCCTTTATAAAGATATCCTGGAAAATCTTTTTTTTAAAGATGAGAATTCTTGTATCCCATTCCAAGATGTTGTATAAAATTCAGAAGACTTCATTTGCAGTAATCTTCCCAAGATAATTATGGTGCAAGTGATTCTTAGATCAATTCCTTTCCCTCTATAGAGAAGTTTATTGATGCAACTGATTTCATCATAGTACATTGAAATCCTCTGGGAAGTTGATAAAGATCTCCCATTTAATATCTTGTTTATCACTTACTGAATTCAGTTCCAGTGCCTGCTGAGATAAAAATCCTGGCTTGAGAATATCAATTTCCTGATTTCAGTTTTCTTTGGCATGGAATAAAATTTTATTGTGAAGTGATATTTTCAGAAAAAAATGGGTGGAACAGGAGATTATCATCATAAACAAAATAAGCAATACTCAGAAAGAGAACTATCATCTTTTTTCTTCCATGTGGATCATAGATTTTTTTAAACAATTGATGTTAATTGAGTATTTTGCCTGCACATATGCTAGTATACCAAACATGCATTCCTAGTGTCCGAGAAGTTCAGAGGAGGGCATCAGATCTTCTACAACTGGAATTATAGATATTACACTCATGGGCTGCCTGCCATGTGGGTGTTGGAAACCAAACCCAGGTCTACTAGAAGACTAATCAGTGCTCTTCACTGCTGAGTCATTTTTCTAGCTCCTTTTTTTATTTTTTTAACCTAGATTATGTATGTATACATATCTATGTGTGTGTAAGAGGATGTAAGTCTTGAAACTAGGAGAGGGACCACGAGAGTAGTAGAAAAAAATCTTAAAGGGAAAGGAAAATAGAAGAGGGTAGTGGAATACATGTGACATAAAAGCAGAAGAAAGCTTTTAAAGGTGTGTGAAGAGGGGAGGGGGGGCAAGAGAGGGGCAATTGGGAGAAAGTATGTATGAAACATTATTTTTAAAAACCTGTTCTTTTGTATACTAATTGAATGTGACAAACTGTACATGCTTCCTTATTTTTAAATATGTTTATTTTGTATGTTCATGTTTGCACATATATGTGGGGGGGGCAAGTATGTGCCATAGCATGGATGTGGAGATGGGAGGACAACTTGCAATAGTCTGCTTTATTAGAATCTCCCACATAGGAGTTACTTAGAAAATATCCATCCCCAGTCTTTGTGTCCAGGGATGCTGATAAAATATGTTTGCTGTAGAGCTCAATTTTCACATATGAAAAGTCCTCTTGCGTATTATGGTCTATGTGGTTTATGGTCCATACTGAGAAATGTTTATTTTAACAGTGCCATAAGTACCTCTCTTACTCTATCTACTGTTATATCTCCAGTAATATCGCACTCCAATTTTTTTAGTTATCCGTTTCCACTTATTTTTAAAACTCTGACTCTCAGAGAATTGAGCCTCTCCTTCCCTCTAATTCTCTAGAACCAGCCCTACTCTTCTCACTATAAGCTATCTATTCTGCATCCTAAATATGTCTTGACTTCCAGGGTAAAAAAAAGAAGTATCAAGTCAGGGTTTGGTCATCGTCTTACATCATAGCCATTTAGGAGGTATTTCTCTTTAAAATATAGAATTTAAGGTCTTTCTCAAAAGTGGTATATTAGAATCTGGTGGTGAGACCTAGGGATCTGCTTTTATATAATAACTCTTCTAATGTATTCTCTTGACAGTGATCATGGACCAATACTGGAAAATCATTATTATAGAGGATAGTTATGTGATAGTGAGAAGGAATTAGGCTCAAATCCAGTTTAATTCTTATTACACATACTGCACTTGAAAAATATCTCCTATCAATGCTTCATTGAAAATAGCATCTTGACTTTGTTCCTTCTTCTCATAGTACTGTGTTTTCTATGTACATTTTCTAACATGAACAGAGAAAGCTTCCTGGAGTAGTTCTGTATTAGTTACTTTTCTATTGCTATAAAACGCCAATAGCAAGGCAACTTATAGAAGAAAGGGGTTATTTGGACTTAAATGGTTCCAGAGAGCTAAGAGTCTATCAAGATGAGTCAGAAAGCGGTGAAAGATATGAAGAAAAGCACGAATGCTATGAGACAGTGACTCTTGAAATATGTTCTCCAGATAAGTAGCATCAGCACTACCGAAAATTTATTCACAATGCAGAGATTCAGGCTCTGCCCTAGACTTATTTATCCACTACCCTTAGGGATAGGTCACAGGAATCTGTGTTTTAATAATCATTTAAAGGAAAATAGTATATACTGAACTATGAGAACCATTGTTGAAGAAGTTAAGATCATGAGATCCATGGACTGAATATAACTAGATTCAAATCATAGGTAGGTGTATTTATGGCAGTGATGCTGCTTTTCAAGTCCAGTTTCTTATTTTTACCTCCTTCACACAGCTTTCTCCCTATTAACCATGAGTGATGTAGGTAGAAGGGTAACTGCATGATAGCATATAGAAAAAAAATGGATCATAGAACTGATGGAATTTAGTAATTGAATTCTAGAATGAGCTAGAGAGTATCACTGACTGAAATAAAGACAATGATAAGCAACATGGAAAGTTCTAATGTCATGAGTGTGTGTGTGTGTGTGTGTGTGTGTGCACACGCGCGTGTGTGCACACTTATATATGTATGTGGAATAAAATCAAGCAAAAAATTCAATTAGTCTACCAATGCCCAATGATACCTTACTTCTGTTTAAGAAATAATGGTGCGAGTTTTTAAGAAAATAATGAGTTAAGTTATTCAGTCTGACTCATTTATTATGTGGCAAAGATGGATCCACACTCAGATCTGTTTAATAACAGATAAATAAAATAACATTGTTATTTTACTCTGTATTTCTCACCATAAAGAACCCTTAGTGGAAAGGGATTTGAGTCTTTAGTATAATATGCAAGGCAAGAAATGATTTTTATACAGCAAAAAGAAAGCAAAACAAATAAACAAAAAAACCTGATCTCTTGGCTTGAAGAACAGTGTAGAGGTATGTGGGAAACAAGTTCTATGGAAGAGAGGCCATAATGAAGAGCTGAATGAAAGGGTTTAGCACAGGAGAGCTCTCAAGTCATATAAAGTAGACAGTGGTTCCAGCCTGTAGAATCTCTTGTGACCAGGTAGATTGTTCGGATTTGACAGCTATATTAATGGAGGACTGCAGGTTTAAGATTATGGAAATTATATTATCTGAACATTTTACAGAGAACAGTCTTCCTTGTTACCCAGGAGAAGAGAATAAGAATATACAAAGACATCCACTTGCTTACAATTTGGGATAATTATATGATTTGAAGCATAGAGAGATACTTACATTTTGACAGATCTTGGCATTCTTGAGTATCAGCACTAAACTTTGAATATGGAATTTCTTCTGGAAGGCCGTGTACTGAAGTCTTGGTTACCCATGCAATAGGATGTCCAGGTGGATGCTCTGGAATGAAACTGGGATCACAGTGACTCTGAGCTCATCAGTGTACTGTTCTGTTGATGTAATTTTAATTTTGATGGCATTTAGAGGTGATAGAAACCTAAAGAAGGTGGAGCCTCCTTCTAGAGAGAGGACATAGGTCACTGTAAGTGTCCTGTAAGAATATATCAGAGCCATTTCTCTCTTCCTCTCTCTCTGTTTCCATGAGGTAAGCAGTTTCCTGTACGATGAGATTTCTTCCTTATGATAGGCCTCAAAGCAACGTAGAGAGCAAACAATGGATTAAAAGGCTCTGAAACTGTGAGGTAACTGAATCTTTCCTCTTAAGTTCTTTTTCCTTGTATACTTTGTTAAAGCAACAAAGACTCACTAATACAATTATTTATGCTTTTGTTTTTGTCTGAGACAAGATCCTATTATATAGTCCAGGCTGGTCTCCAATTTACTATGTAGGCAAGATTAGCCTTGGACTTCTGATTCTCTCACATTAGTCTCCTGAATGTGAGTCCTAGAGTTATGGGCTTGCAATACCTGACCTGGTAAAATTATGCTTTGAGATATTTGCTAATTTACAACTTCATATATGCTATTATAGCATGTAATTTCTTCAAATATGTGTGATGTGTCACTGACCATTTTAAAGTAACTCTGAGCCTTTAGCAGTCCAACAAATACAGATGTAGTCATCAACCTTTAAAAATTAAGTATACCAGTAGCATAAGCCACCATAGCCCTCCACAGTATCACTTTCAGCACCTTTACTTGCAAACTGGCATTCTTTGTACAGACTTTCTGCAAGAAAAATTACCTCCTCCATTTTCACAGTTTCTAAAAATTACTATGTCACTCATTTGCAGTGATGTACTGCAATTCAGTGGTAGGCTGTAGAGACAGAAAGAGAAAATAATATCTGTGGTGGATGACCAACAAGGATCATTCACTGGCTAAGAAAGTCACTTTTGTGTACTAGCCACATAGTGTACATGGTACAATTTCATGCTTCACTGCACTGACAAAATGACCACATGTCATGAACCTTCAGAATTACTTGAGAGTAATTGGAACTGAATTTCAAACCTGTGAACACTTAGTAAAGGTTGGCTGTACATTAACCTTTGAGTCATTTGGTTTAAATCTTTTTGGTCTAAGCCCCTACCTAGCAAGTAGTCAATTGAAGCCAATCTGTTTGCAAGATCCAAATTGTTTATAAAAAGGTGCTTGTCTTATGATCATGACAGTTTTGCCCATTTTTTCTTAGATCTGTTGTATTATGTCTATGAAAATCCTCTGTCAGTAATTTTGCCTCTGAGTCCACATTTGAAAAAGGTTAGAGACATTTTTGCTTGCCATGACTTGGGGATTTATGTTAGGGACATCAAGTTGGTCTCAGTGTGTGTGTGTTGGGGGTGGGGCTGTTTGCTACATATCTTACATTGTATAAGACAGCTTCCTACAACAAGGAATTATCTAACCCCAAATATCAGTAATGACAAGACTGAGAAATTTTGTCCTATGTAAGAGGACTTGTTTAACTAGGGAAGGGCCCACTGTTACTGGTCTTCTGTGTTAGCTACACTAGGACTTACAATACTCAGATTGCTGGGTAAATGTTATCTGTGTGTGTAGATGTGTGTTTCCATGGTGGTATTTCTAGAAGAGGTTTACATTTGATTTGGTGAGCTGAGTACTGCACGGTGCCTGTCATTTGTGGATGAGAGTCAGCAAATCTCTTCAGGACCTCAATAGAGAAACCAGGTAGACTGGGAGGTTAAAGGAACTCTCCCTAATAGCTCTAGGCGGGGCATTGATCTTCTGCCCTCTCTGTTTCTAATCCTGTAAGAAACAGCTGCTCTACTCTATTGTCTCTTTTACTCTTAATCCTTTGGACTATGCCATTAGTTGTGCTCTGTTTAGGAAGGGGACATCACTGACTCTATAATCATGAATTAATGTCTTACAATAAATATCTTTACATATAGGTATGTGTGATTTTGGGGTGCCTACTTCATGTTGTTTTACACACACACACACGCACACATACACACATACACATACACATACACATACACATATCTTTTGCAATATTATCTAGTAATCTTTAAAAATCAGTATATATGTATTTACCTTATTCTTTCAATATTAGCTTAGGTTTCCATTATGTATGGGGCTTTTACATTGCCACAGTTCCCATAGTTACGTATGTGTAGTCTACTACCTACCATAGCTGGGCAGTGGAGAAAACAGTGGGCAGTGGGATTATGGGGAAATATTAACTCTTTAGCTATACAGATTATCAGCACTTGAATCTTTCTCTCCTAACCATCAGCCTGCCCCGCCTTAATCCTTCACCTAAAGCATTTCCCTTCCCATTTCCACAAAAACCTTCAGGCTATAAGTTTTTTTTTTTTGTCTGTCTTGCTCCTGAAGAATGTGTTTGATATTCATTTCAATATGATTTCATTTGGATTAAAGTATGTGAAGGGGAGGAAGGGAGGGAGGCACTCAGTGAGATTTGCCCTGGAACTTGCCCATTCACCTTTTCTATCCGTGCTTCAGAGGAAACACAGTCAGTTGCTTTTAGATGCAATTTAAATGATAATCAGGCTTTTAGAAATATAAAAAAAAAAAGAATCCTAGAAAATTAGAAAAGAAAAAAAAAACAAGCAGAACTCAGTTAACAGGAAGCTGAGTAGAGGCTGTGCAAGCTGACAGTAAAATAACACGTGTAAAGGAACCCAGGCCCAGAGGGAATTATTTGAATTGTTAACTATATTATTTCCCATTCCCATCTTTTCTCAGTTTTGTTTGTATATGTTTATTGCATCAAGAAAAAAGGCAGCATGAATTGCAGTTTCAGCGTATCCACACAGCATCTTTTACATCTTCATGTCTGCAGAAGATCGGAAAACATGATTTGCTATCAGTTTTTATTTTTCAATAAAAATAGTGTGGAGTATGACACGTGATCATTTGAGGGAGAAATGGCTCAAGGTATCTTGATAGGATTTGACAGTAGGAAGGGAGAGTCGGGGGGAGGAGAGAGAGGGAGGGAGGGAGGAAAGAGAGATATCAGGAGAATGAAACAAATCATTCTTGAAAACTTTGGGGGAAAAGAAAAAGGGAAGCTGAATAAGGAGTGCAGTGCCAGAAAAGAAAAACAGGGGCACAATCTAAGAGGGGGCTCAGCCAAGCCAGTAAGGAGGGGGAATAATGAAGCCTGAGGTTGATTCGAATAGACAAGCCACTCTCCAGGTTGAGTGTCCAGAACAAGATTAACAAGAAAGTGCCACTCTTAAGAATTTACATTACTGTAATGAATTGTACCCAGACTGCCTGATGTGAGGCAGGAAGAAATTTACTTTAGGGTCTGTTTAAAAGACATTTCAATGCTCACGTGTAAAGCATCCAGGTCCCTACTATTGTGAGATTCTAGTACAGAGAGATAGGACACCAAGTCTTTCTGCCAGGAAGCAGCACTTATGGGTGCCAGCACTAGCTCAGAGGGAAAAGACCTTGGGAGTTGGTCTTTTCAGAACACACTCAGATGCCAGATTCTTAGCATAAAGGAATGCATTTGTCCCAGAGGGAATGAAGGCATGGAACAGAGGAAAGGGAATATGGGAAGAGCTACAAAATGACCGACTTTGGGTTGAGGAAAGACAGACAGTGGGTCTGTGAGGGATGGCAGTTTTTAAAGGCACCAGTGCAGGAAAAGATAGGAAGGGGAGGTGTGGTGGGAGAAGGGTTGGGATGGCTGTCTCTGATTGGGAGGTAAACAAAGGAGAATGGATGGCAGTCTTTTGGGAGAGAGAGGTGTGAGGCCCTGTGGTGGAATTTATGGAAGAAGGGCCTGTGAGGTGCATGTGGCTGGGACTTATGTCTGGCTGCCCTATCCTTGACCCATCGCTGTCTTGAGGTTGTGTGGGAGATGTAGTAACACAGAGGAGTAACAACCAAAGGCTGAGCCCCAAGCACAGTAGTTAAAGCTGTATATATCTTTTGTTAGTTTCCCTTTACATTTTAGTCCTTTTATTTCCTCATATAGTAACATACATTCTATTGGGGTGGTCTATCATGACCATGACAGAGTCACATGCACAAGCTGAAACTGAGTATGCCATGTTGCCTTCCTTGTATTGGGAGTGGGGTCTTATCACTATACTCTGCCCAGTCTTCTAGGTATCAGGCCACCCTATAGCAGAATTAGGTTGGTCCCCAAATCAAGGTGTTCGGCTTGTAGTTTTTATAGTGGTACAGAGATGTGCAAGCCCTATGTATTCTCTCGAAGTCAACTTATTTTGAATTTCAATCTTTTCCCAGGCTACTGATAGGGCAGTATGAGCCTGTCTTTTGATGTTGGACATTTTCAGTGAGCTGCAATTTTCCAGTCAGAACTATGATCAGAGAAGCAACCAGTGCTTTACAGTGGACTGTGTTGCTAAGCCTTGATTTTGATGAGTTTGATGCTTTAATGTACTTTTGACTTTTATTTTCAGGCTACATGTGATTTTCAGAATGCAACTATGTCATTGGTGCATGATCACCTATACTTTATATTCTTCAAAGGTTTGCGCTAACTACTTCAAAGGGTGGGTATCCAACATGGTAGGAGAATGGACTTAATTATATTTGTAGTGTGCTGAGAGGAGTGTCATGGCCCTTGAATATGAGCAGTGCCTGTAACAAGGTGATGTGAGGTTTAAGAGCCTTAAAAGTACTCAGAGTACATTGAAAAGGCCCTCTTGTAAAAGTCCTGGTAGAATGAAGATACTCTTTTTTTGTTTTGTTTTGTTTTGTTTTATTTTTTGGTATTTTTGAGACAAGGTTCCTCTGTTGTAATTCTTTCTGTCCTGGAACTCACTCTGTAGACCAGGTTGGTCTAGAACTCACAGAGATCTGCCTGCCTCTGCCTTTGCCTCTGCTGGGATTAAAGGAGTGTGCCACCACTGCCCAGCAAATGAAGATATTCTAAAGAGACACTCGTGTCTGAATATTAGACTACTGAGACAATGGACACTCCTAAAATATGAATTTCTCCCAAAATCTCATTCTGGGAAAAGGAAAACACCCTAACCAGAGGGGAAACTTGTCTCCTGGAAAGAGATTTCATGTAGTTCTAATGACTTGTTAGGCCACTTTATAGGATGATACTGCAGCCCAGACACTGATGGGTGAGGGAGGTGTGGGAGGGACCACACCTTGATTGGGGCTGGCTAGAAGTACAGATGCTTGTGTTTCTACTTAAACTTTAATCTCACTTCGACTTCCCTGGGAGAAGTACTTGGGAGGAGCTGGTGATGGGGGTAGGAAAGGGGACAAGGGGAGGGGAATGGGACAGTGTTGGGACACAGGCTGTGAACTATCATTCTCATGTTAGATGACACTTTAGTTTCTTGCAGAGGTGGATTAATATGGAAATATAGGTATATGTCTTTTCCAGGCATCACTTCATACACTATTCATTGGAATGCCATGTATTTGTTTATTCTTTATAAATTGACTTTATCCCACTGTGGCAATTCAGAATGTGCTTCTATGGTAGTAGCTTCTATGTTTCATTTTTAACAGTTTTCAATCAAATAGAATCTTGTATAGAGTGGTATTATATAATCTCGGTTAGAATATTTTAAGTTCGAATTTCTAATATTTACTTAGGATATAATAAACATGTGACTAAAGTTATGATGAACAGAAATCTTTCAAATAGGGTGTTTTGGAAGATGTTTGTATTATTATATTCAGCTTCAGTATCTAATTTATTTTTCTATAAGATTTTGTTTTCAAAGTGTCCAGATAGTCCTAATTTACAAAGATAAATTGAAAATAGAAACAGTGTTTTGGACAGCTAAATTTGCAATCTCAGAGGACACTTGAATTAAATAGAGATGGTGGGAGTAGTAGCTCTCAATCAGGATCTGCAACAGAAGCTAATTGACCTGACAGATTAATTCTCTAGTAATTTCCAATGTATTACAATTTGGTTTATATTCCATTGCAATGTATCAGTTTACTACATCTTGAAAGAACCTTAAAACATAATTATTTTGTAATTCAAATTGAATGATTTTAGAAGTACGCTAGCCCTTTTTGAATATTATAGGTCTTTGAATACAGTTGGAAAAACCTTCAGCTAGTGCAAGGTCTGCTCTGGGAAAAGCGTTATGAAGACATTTAGTCAAGACAAATTTGATTTGATGGCTTCCAAAAAAGGAACATAAAATTGGATGGTTTGGGGAAGGGGGGTTGATCTGGGAGAAGCTGAGAGGGGTGAATGTGATCAAAATATATTGTATAACATTCTCAGAGAGCTAATTAAAAGTGAGAAAGAATATAAATGGAATCATATAAAAACTATGTAAGAGAATGATATTCTTGGTCAAACCTGAGCTCATACAAAAATATTCTGTGACTTACGGGGTCACAGATGGTACAAATCTGGAAGTACCAGGTACCTGTTTACCATTATTTGAGTCAGAGTGAAGGCATGGGTTCAATAAAGGAAGCCTTTGACTGAGCAACGTCAAATGGGCTGCTTAAAAAAATTAAAAGTGGGCTTTTCTTTGTGCACATTTAGCTCATAACACACTCAATAATTATTGAGTGGATGAAGAACACTGTGAATGGAGACCCAGCTAAAGAGGCCGTAGCAACACTGCAGCACCTGGGAATATATTGTTGTTGTCTTAGATGCCATAAGGAAATTGTCTTGGTATATATTGGCTGCATATACCATAAACTGCATAGTTTAATTAAAAAAAAAAGAAACATAACTTTTTCTTTAACTGTGCTTAGAAGCTGGGAAGTTCAAAATCAGGGTTTAGGTAGACTTGGTATTTAGTGACTGCACATTTTCTGATTCATAGATGGATCCTTTTCAGTATATCCTCATGAGATGCTTCTCTTGGGCTTCTTTTATAAGGGCACTAATATTGTTAGAATGTTTTTAGAGGCACTGGAGAGATGGCTCAGAGGTTAAGAGCATTGGTGGCTCTTCCAGAGGACCCAGTTTCAGTTCCTAGCAACCATAATAGAGGAGTTACATTCTGTAACTCTAGTTCCCAGAGATCCAAGGTCCTCTTCTGGTCTCTGAGGGCTCATGCAAACACATGGTATGTGCGCGCACACGCACGCGCACACACATATAATATTTTTCTAAAAGAGTGCTAATAGAGTCCCATGACACATTCATTTTCTAAGACCCTACCCCCCACCCCATAAAACCATAAGTGTTAGGATTTTAGCATATATTTTAAAAGTTATAGCCCAGATAGCCTAACATCTCTCTCCATAACCAGTTTTCCACCCTATTGATTTAGAACACAGCCTTTTCTAGTGTATATTCATTGACTTGAGATTCTCTCCTTTTCTAATCATAGACTCAGTCATAGACTGGTATAACTTTTCAATTCTATGATGCACTGAGTGTACCTAGACAAGCAGACACCAAGGGCCAGTTAGGGAAGATGGCCCCTGCTGTTTTGTGATTCTTTGAGCTCTAAGTATAACTTATACTGAAAATGGACCACAATGATTTGAGCTGACAAGGTTTCCACATGTCAGTGTTTCAAGAATGTGCCACTATTCCTGACTTAAGATGTCAATTTTCCTCTAACATAAACATTGAGATAATATCAGATGTCAGGTATATAATAGATGCCAACCTATGTGCATTCGAAGAATTAGAAGTGCTTATTACATATTTATGTCCAGCCTTCTAACTTGACTTTTGCCTTCATCAGCCTGATTCACCCTTTATAACAAGCATTCTTGAAGTGAATGTTATTCAGTATATGGCTCTGAATAATATACACCCAATTAACAGATTTCTCAAACATGTTGGTTCATCCCAACCCTTCTCCCCCAACATGTCCCCTTTCTATCCTCTTGGTTTTAGACAAATTGACAATCAAGATAGCTGTCACACATGCCATAGATATAGCAGAAGGTATGTAACCTAAACTGTGAGATGTTGATTCTAGCTCACCCACATTCTTAGTCTACACCTATTGAATACACAGAAGGTTTATTAGGTGCATTTGAGAATTCTATAGCACTCTGGAACACAAATCTCAGTGAACCATGTTCTTTTCCTTCCACTGTTTGCTATTCAACTTTCCATAGCAAAGTTGTGGAACCACTGGCTCTTTATTTCTTCAGTTCATGGAATTTTGTTATGAGTTCTATCTGTTACACATGTTAATATCTCTAATTGCCTCTATGTCTTCTTTCCTAATCTGGAATGTTTTGTTGCTAAGGGTTAGCCCCTGAAGGTGATCTTCCATGTTCTAAATACATGAATAAACTTCAGCAAGTTTATTGCCTTGGTATTTGGAATTTCATATTTCTCTGTGAACATAGTGCCTGCTCAAGACCTTTGCCAGTTATGTTTCATGAGGCAACATTGAACTCAGACAATAGGTGATAGTAAATAACATGGAGACAGGCTGGAAGATATTATTAGAAAATAATATTTATATATGTATAAATAATGTGTTACATAATGTAAGCAATATAATATATACAATTGTAGACTAGATGTATGCATTTATTTATATTTATTCTTATTCTCATGGGTTTATGGCAGAGAACAGTTTATTCCTTGCTAATTCAAACTCTGGTCCTGAAGGGTTTCAGCTTCCATACAATCTAGTCTTAATCTTAGACCTAGATGGCTTCAGTCTCCATACAATTTAATCTGTAAATCTAAACCTAGAACATTTTAGCCTCTGAGACTTTCTGCTGACTGAGTTCACTCAGACTAGCTGTCATTTGAACTACCTCTTTTCACTCTGAGCTGTACTCTGATCTCTGAATTGGAAATCATAAACCATCTGCTTTTGGACGGGATCTGCTCCTGCTTCTGACTCTGCTTTTTCTCTTATCTTAGATTATTCTGGACTGGCTCTGCTCTTCTCAGCGTCTCCATTCAAACTGAACTGTCTATGAGCTAACTACACTCAAACTGCGTGAACTAACTCTCCACTCTGCTTCTTGTCCACTTCTACCTCTGCTTCTACCTTGCTTCTTTCTCTGAGCTCACTGCTTCTGCTCTCTGAATTCTGCTTTTACTCTCTGATCTCTGCCTCTCTGAACTAACTCCCATTCTTGTGAACTGAGAGCCTCCTTTTATATCCTGAGAGTTGGGATTAAAGGTGTGTACCACTACTTTCTTCTGAGCTGGGATTAAAGCTATGTATGGAATTAAAAGCATGTACTACATTTGTTCTTTCTACCATAGAGTAAGCAGTCATGCTGCCAGATCAGCTATCAAATGTCTATCACACAGGCCTTTCAATGTAGTCCTTTGCTAGAGCAACCATGCTGCTGGATCAAAAGATTAAATGTTCCTCTACACACAATAAGTAAAATAAATAAAAGTATGGGTTTGAACCTGACTGGGCAAGTGATTCTTATTTGCACAGATGGGAGTTCTGTCCCAACTGAGGAGATGGAATTCAACATATATTCCTTCCTATATCTCGCTCAAATTTACTGCTATTACTATTTTTGCATAATATTTTTGATAACTTCATAAATGAGTACTATATCTATGTCACTCCAATCCTCCCTCTTCCTCTGCAATTCTTCCCCTGATACCCTCCTTCTAAATTCATGCTGCTCACTATTTGTTTTTCTTTTCTTTTTTGAGACAGGGTCTCACTATGTAACCCTAAGTAGTCTGATTTAGACTGGGTTGGCCTCCAACTCATGTAGATGTGCTTGCCTCTGCACCCTGTGATAAAAGGCATGCTCCTCTTTGCCTGGTACAGGTCACTACTTTTAACGGGGTCTGCTTTGTTAAAAGGGTCCATACCCGTTTTGTATAGAAAATTCTAACTAATATCTTTTAAACATACCTTGATACCATGTGCCTGGCATTTGGCAATAAAGTATATTATTCCACACATGTTTACATAAACTATATGGCATACGGACTATTATGATCAGCACCATTTTTCATTAGGGTTACTCAGGCAAATAGTAGGTTGACTAGGATCATATGATAAGTAGTAGATGTGGGCTTGGATTTAGACAGGTTGAATCTAGGCTTCCTTTCCCTACTCTGTGAAACTGCAAGTCAGAAACATAGCTGTTGGATGTGGTCTTAGCAGGATTGTTGTTTTTGCTATAATAAAATTACCATAGACTTAGACGCTTCTAAACAAGGTTCATTTTTAAGAGTCATGGAAACCTCTGTGCTCAAGACTGGTAAATTTATTGCCTGGTGAGGGCTCACTTCTGGTACATAAAGAACCTCCTTCCTTTCTCTTCACAAGGGAGAAGTGGTGAATTTCCCACAAAACCTATTTTATAAGGTCACCAATCCCATCCCTGTCTATACACAGGGTGAGGGAAACAATACGGGTTTGGTTTCAATCTCATGCCCTTTCACACTAAGGCACTTTGTCTCTTTTTGAGGAGTTCAAGGTACAGATATTAAAAATGTAATCCCTTGGATCAGGCAGCAACTAAAATGTCATAAGAAACTGCAAGGAGATAATCTGAAAGAGATGAGTTTAAAAGAGATGTCTGTTAACAGATGCCTCAACATTTCCTAGAGAATCTTTGATACCTAGAAGTGTTGGTGATACATGTTTGACTTTTTATAGACTTCATTTAATCTCTACAACAACCCAATTCTGTAGGGCTTCCTTTTCTCTCTGACCTGATAGGAGAAGGAGTTGAATTCTTAAGAGGATAGCTATTTTGTTTAAGGTCACACGTGTAGCAGCCTAGATTTAAATCCAGTCTATTTTTAGAGCTTGGGTATTTAAATGCTATAGACAACGGAAATGTGGAGTCCAAGAGCTGATGCAAATCAAAGGTTAGAATACCAAGTCAGCAATCCCGAAGAAAGCACTTCCAAGACCAATTTACTGAAAAGCAACAGGATCACCTACCCAAAAGGCCAAGGTCAGAAAAGCCTCAGGGAATGAAGGAGCAGGAAAAGTCAGAATGGACTTTAAAACAGCTTTGAAAAGGAGCACAGAAGACACTTGAATATTACATCTGTGCTATCCCAAACAGAGAATTGTCCTGGGTATGCTAGGTTAGAAACATCTATGAACTTGTCTGTCTTTATTTTACTGAATAAAATATTCAGAAGGTACTGCAGTTTTGTTGGCAGCCCATTGTCAAGTAAGCTTGGGTTTTTTTTTTTTTTTGATAGCACTGGCTGATAACACATGGAGTCTGTAAGGTTTGTTAGGCCACAGATGAATCCACAAGAAGCAATGTAGCTGAGAGAAGAAAATAACTAAGCAGCTAGAGGTGTGGCTCAGGTCAGGCTGATCTCAGCAGTAATCTTCATAGATTTCAGTTAGCTTCCAGTCAGCTTTAAAGACACTGAGTTATGTTTTTGCTGCTGTTGGATCATAGGTTTGAGCAGAAATTCAGTGTTGAATTCAACTGCAGAGACAAGGTGTGATGCTAAGATAGACTGGCTTCAGAGATGTAGATGGACAGAAGGTCCAGAGAGATCCATGGATAGATGGGCAGTTGGCAAATTTAGTAGGCTGTATCATCAAAAGAGATCAAGTTGAGCTGAAGCCCCCGAGACAGGATTTCTCTGCTATCAGTTCTTACACACACACACACACACACACACACACACACACACGGAAATATATGACAAGACACTGGAGACCATGACTGTTGCAGTGTGAAGTGTCTTCTTGTTTGTGTGGTCTGGATGAATGAGTCACAACTTGGTTCTAGTTTTTCTGATAAAATTTTAATACGCTTGTGCATTCCTACAGTTCCAACGTAGATTGATAAACTACTAGGAGTAAGTCCTTTATCATTGTTTTCCATATGTATGTTCTGGACACATGCTGTTCATGTGTCTACCAATGGGAAGAGTCATCCTGCATCTTTGAAATGGAAACAAGCTGTTTGTAACATGAAGTTTCTATGGGTGGGCAAGGAGCATGCAATCTGAAAAAAAAAACCCAATGTTTTACACTTAGCCAGGGAAGGGAATATGAATGCTTTCTGTCAGCACAAGGTGGTCCTTAGCTAGCCTAGGAGCTAGATGGAGAAAACAGTGAAGTAGTAATGTCTGAATGAAGTAACACCATCAGAAAAGATCATAAATATAAACAACTAGCTAGAGACCATTTAGAAAAATATAAAGTCAAGGACAGCTAAGGGTCCATAAACCATAGCAGACACTGATTTTCTGCTTGCCCTTAAGTCCTTTTCAGAAAATTCTTAGTAAGTATTCAACTAGCTTCTGCATAAATGCTAATTCTTCAAGTTAGCCTGTTAGATTTTCATTCTACTTTCATTTTTCAAAATTTATTCTACTAAAACCTACTGAATGGTGCAAATGGACAAATTAAATGCTATATGAATTATCAATAAAATTTTATTTAAAATGTTTACTCCTTTCATTCTCCTAAAGTCTTCCTCTGTACTTTCATTTTGGCCTCAGAGTTTTTCCTTTTTATTAACAATTTTCTTAATAATTTGAGTTTCATACATTGTATCTCGATAACACCTTCATCCCATTCCACCCTGTTCCGCTATACCACCCATGTGCCCTCAAAAAAAAAAAAAAAAAAAAGAAAGAAAAGTGAAAAATAAGTGCAGCTAGTGTGGATCACAGACATCACCATAGATCCTGGAAGCAGCAGGCTGGTCTGATGGTGGACATTCACCAGGCTCATACCAGACCAAGACCAAGCATAATGAGGTTAGACCTGAAGTTGTGTCCCACTTCCCAAACCCACAGGCACCCAGACACTGAGCAGACACCCCAAAATCCTGCATGTACCAGGGCATCCTGCAGGTCCTCAGTCATCTCGCAGGCATCAGGGCCTCTTGCAGGTGCCAGGACCTTCCTACAGGCCTCTAGACATCCCACAGGCACCAGGACTTCCAACAGACGTCCAGACATCCCAGGGGCACCAGGACATCCTCCAGTCTCCAGAACCTACTGTAGACACCCAGGCATCATGTGGGCACTGAGTCAACCCATAGACATCTGGACATCTCGTAGGCACTCAGATATTTCACACGTACATGGACATTACACAGGTACCTGGTCATCTGGTAGTCATCAATGCCTCCCACAGGTACCAGGACTTCCCAAAGGTACCAGGACATCCCTCAGGCTCCAGGGAATCCCGCAGGCATTAGGGCATCACATCAGCACTGGCCAACTCACAGATACCTGGACATCTCACGGACACCTGGATATCCCTCAGGAACCTGGACACCCTACACATCCCACAGGCACCTAGACATCCCTCAATTTTCCCAGACTTCACACAGGCACCCAGCAATCACCTGGGCCTCCTGCAGGTCTGAGATTTTCTTATGGTCCATGATCAGTCTGTCCCTTTATCCACATGACAGCTACCTTTAGGAAGCATTTTAGAGAGGACTCATGAGAAAACCAGTGATATTAGCAGAGTAATTCCAGGCTGATTTTGTCCATGGAAAAGCTGCTTGGATTCCCTAGACTATGGAAAGTTGATGTTTTTAAGCCATGGATTCTCTGAGAGGAGATTATATTTTATTTTTGAGATTCTCTGAATTAGTATTATGAATCTTCTGAACTACCCTCAGAAGAGTTCATTCCCACGGTAAACTCAGTTATACTTTGACTTTGTTGCTTACTTCTGGCCTTGAGGTCTTGCTCCATTCAGTGAAGAATAAAAGTGAAGCCAGCTTGATATTTCCCTCCCTGCCCTGACTTTCTGCAATTATTACATATATCCCCAAATGAATACTTTGTAAATGACCTGGTAATTTAGGATAGCATTTAATATTTATTAGCAAAGTGAAATTAGAAAATATTTTGTCTTACTTCGTGACAATTTTTAGTAGCTGAATTAGTAAGATAAAATACAGCTTAAGGATGATACAAAAAGTTATCTGTGTATTCATGTAGGAGGAAAGGAGTGATAAACGGAGATAGATGGATATTATACCAGACAGAAAGAGGAATGTATTATGCAGGTTAGTCTGGAAAAATCATCCAAGCTATATAGCTTTTTGGCCTCTGTATGTTGTTAAGGGAAGGAAAATTGGAAACAATAGCAGTAATAGATGGAAAATAGAATTTATGAATCAAAATTAAGAAGGATTTATGAGCTGTAGAATAAATTGCTTGTGAATTTTTCCTACCAGAAGATTTTGAAACCAAGGAGAGCTATGTTAAGAAATTGACATAGCATAAATTTAAAAATTTAAGAAAGGGAGATTTAGGCCTTAATTTCACTGTAAAAAAATACAGAGAAATGCTTTTAAACTGTGGCTTAAAATAATTCCCTTGAGATTCTTTCCATTCCCATTGCATGCATATGCCAGGAGGGAGCGTTCCTCCTGACAGAGATCCAAATCTCCAAGGTGCTGGTACAGCTTTCACAGCACTGAGAAGTGTAGAGGGCAGGGTATGGTCTAGACAAACTGAACTTAGACAAACAAAGGAGAGCTTAGAAGACTAAAAAATGATAGTGAGCTCTCCAGATAGACTAAAAATGTTATTGGATTTTATAGGAATGCATTTCAGCTACACTGCGGTGAAAACAAGTTTTTTAAAGTAGAAAGAAGGGCCATGAGGAAGTTTGAGAATATAGACACAAAGAGTGCTGGGGTGGGGAGTACACTAACACATACACACATTCATGCAAATACTCTGGAAGGCTTATAATTCTATCACAAGAGTAATTTAGGTCAACTATAAATTCCTATATCTTGAACACCAATGAGGAGTTGATTACTATGCAAGCTTCTTTTTCTCCCCAACATTCAGAGTTGCAATCCAGAATTCATAGACAGGACACATTGATTCAAACATACACACACACTATGAGAACAGAAGAAGAGTTACAAGAAGAGGAGAGTGGCAGTAACACGAACAGGTAGTGTAACAACACACAGATCTTGAAAGCAAAAGGAGAGACTAAATGAAGTCTAATTTGGTGATCAGGAGAAGAGAATGGGAGAGGTAGGTACAAGGAGGCACATGTGAACAAAGTGTAAGTATGAGGTGTATAAGTAAGTGACACAATGAAACCCATTTCTTTGTATACTAACTAAAAGTTTATAAAATTAATGAAATATTCCTTGGTGAAGGACTATTCTAGAGCCTTATTGAGGGCATAGGGAAAAGTTATTCTGAGTGAGCAAAAGTTATTCTCTTTTTCCTTATGCTGGTTCTTTCTATGGTCAGGTAATTAATCAGTCCTTGAGAGGGATATGAAACATCTTATTTATTTTTGTTTTTAATGGAGATAGGGTCTCTATGTAGCTCTTTCTGTCCTGCAGCTTGCTATGTAGACCAGATTTACTTAGAACTCACAAAGATTCTCATTCCTCTGCCTCTTGAGTGTTAGGATTAAAAGGGTCACCATGCCTGGCTAGCACCTTGTCTCTATAATAGTTTTGAGGAAAATCATGGGAAGGATGAGAGAATTCTTGTTTCTACGATCAAAAAATGCATAACTTAAATGGAAATTTTGTTTTTTATAGAACTGTACCCAGAAGAATAGAAATTTATCCTTCATCAGTGACTACATGACTTCTCTACATTGAGGGGTCTTTCCAGAATTTAGTACCCAGTTCCTAATCATTTATAGAGTCATTGTTTAGAATTTACCCCAGATAGGAAGTGCATTTTCTTACTGATGCTTAAAATGCAAAGATGTTAAGCCCTGGACAATTAAAAGCAACATAAAGCAATTTACTGTTACTCATTATCATGCTCTCATGTCTGGCTGAATAAAAGACATCATTTTTATCATCTAAAATTTAAATGACAGTGTCCTGGATCAAAGTCATAATGACATTTATTCTCTTATCTGGGGCCCATAGGAAGCTTTAAAGGGGTCATAAATTTAGCTGGTTTTATATTTCATGAACATTTTTCTTTACCTTTCAGTTGTTTTTTATATATATTAATTTTCTGATGTTTATTTTATTGTAATAACTATATAAAATGTAAGAGCTGTTTTTTCCCATCCGAGATGAAGAAACTGGGAAGGTTCTTAAATGACTCACCACAATCTGAAAGACCCTCTAGTTTCTATTAAGGAAGGAAGATTAATATCCTATATGTCATAATTAAACTTGATAAGAAATATAATGTAGCCTTTAATTTTTTTATTTTATGTGTATGATTATTTTGCTTGCATATATGTCTGTGCACCACTTGTGTAACTGGTACCTGGGGAAGCCAAAAGAGGGCATAGGATCCTCTGGAAGAGGAGTTATTGATAATTGTGAAGTATAGATGCTGGGAATCAAACCCAGGTCCTTTGCAAGAGCAGTCATTGCTCTTAACCAGTGAGCTATCTCTCTGACTCCTGATTCTTATTTAATTACAATTAGAATGCAAGTACTAATAATGGCCTTTAAAAAACTCATCTTCTTCACAGACATTATTGAGTGCAGTCCTATGTAGTCAGGTAGTAGTGGTGCAAACATAGTGAACAAGGTGAATAAGAAGAGGCCCAGGATAGCTGGGTGGAGAGTACCTTGCTCTTTGCTTAAAAATCCCCAGAGATGCCTTCTTGTAACCTGGAAATGAATCTTCCAATAAGACAATAACCACACATATCACACCTGAGTTCATTAGTAATAGTACTCAATAAATAAAGGATACTTACATAGTTAATAGATTAATACATTACAATGTTATAGAGACAATATGCACTTATTTTTTGATATGGTAGTCAGTTTTTAATTTTTATTTAAAAATAATTCTATCATTTGAAAATCTTCTACAGTTGATTTTTATCAATATTCAACCCTCTCTTTTCCCATCTCCTCCCAGATTTACGTTACTTTCCCTACCTAATCAATTTTGTGTCCTTTAAAAAAAATAAGTTAAATTTGTGCTGGCCATGTTCTCATGTGTAAGGTCATCCACCAGAGCATGGTGGAACTCCCTGGGCTCACACTCTTAATGAAAGCTAACTCTTCTAATCGTGGCAATTTCCAGTTGCCAATAGCTCCTCAACTAGGGCTTCCCACCTCTGCTTTCATGCTGGGATTTGTCTGGATTGAGCTTGCACATCTTTTGCGTGGTGTTCCAATCACGTGAGTTCATATGTACATCTGACTACAACAAAATAGTGTTTCTGGGCTGACCCTTATAACCTTAGCAATGTCTCTCACAGATGTTTCTGGTTGGGCCCATGGGAGATGGTCAAAGGTCAGATAAATGACCTCAAACTGTGTACCAATGGAGAGACAACCTAAAGTTGTCTTCTCTCTTAAGCTAAGGCTAGTCTGTTATTAGTAATGACATCGCCTCTTTTTGCCAGGCTTTTAGGACATACATCATTCTCCGCATCATTGTTGAAACTTCCAATGAGCCCAAAAAACACTTACAATGAAATATGACACTTAATTAGAGTCAAAACTTAATTTAGGTGCCCTTGATGATAGCATGGCAAGGTCAAAGTGCACACATAGTTTAGAATCCAGGCCATGCTGGCAGAATACAATACAGCTGAGCTGCAAAACTCTCATGTTTGTTATGCATCAGATTTTTTAAAATTTCATTTCAAAATTATTTATTTTATGTGTATGAGTGCTTGGTGTGTGTGTGTGTGTGTGTGTGTGTGTGTGTGTGTGTGTGTGTGTATGTGTACCATGTGCTTGGCTGGAGTCCAAGGAGGTCAGAAGAGGGCAACAAATCCTCTGGAACTGAAATCGTGAGCTGCCATGTGGTTGTTGGGAATTAAACCCAGTTACTCTTAAAGACAGCAGGTACTTTAACCACTAAGCCATCTGTCCAGCCATATGCATCTGATTTTGAATTAATCTTAATAATTTTGTCATTGTGCATTCAGAAACTTTGTTACTAAGCAATCTGAGAATGATGGATCCTGCTTGTAATTCTAGCATGTGGTAGACTGAGGTAGGAGGATTGCTGGAATATACAGGGTAATGTGGACTATAGAGTGAGACTCTGTCTCCAGAAACAAACAAACAAACAAACAAACAGACCAACAAACAAATAAACCACTCCCAGCAATCTAAACAAAACAAAATCCAAAAGCAAAACCTTTTGCTCTTGTCAACATTTTGTGACTCTTACATGCAATGTAATCTCAAGGGCAGTTGCAACCCACAGTTTAACAAACTGCCATGGTAGTGTGGTGTAGCAAGAAAGTCCTTTCCAGATACTGACACCATGTTCTTGTTCCACAGCCTTTAGAAATAAAGTCCTTTCCAGAAACTGGCACCGTGTTCTTGATCCACAGACTTCAGAATTAAAAGAATTAGATCTTTATAATATTGTCAGTTTCTAGCCATTAATCTACTATAGTGAGATAAAATGGGCTAATACAAAATCATATTTTTGTGCTGTACTGTTATTCCTCCAATAATGAGCCTTAGATAACTAGGAAGAGTGAAATAACGTAGGCACTTAACCTTAAAGGTTTTTTTGTAAACATTGCCTGGTTCTGTTTCTTTTTCTTACTATCTTCTTGATTGTTCTATGTATCATAAGACTATATGTCACTTAGGGTAGAAACGCAAAACCAACACATTCCCATGTGCTCCTGAGAAGTTTTCCTTTCACAAGCACAGCAGCCATACAGAAAGCCCATTTTGTCATGGATATTTCCATATGTGATTTAACTACTATACATATAAGTTAGAAACAGGTAACACAACCATATGCATACCCAGAGACTCAGAGACAAGTTGCTTTAGATAATTACAAAATCAACATTTTAAGGTTATTAATATATTCCCTTCAGCAGGCAAATGCAAAAAAAACTTATAACTGGGCTCCAAGGGGTCACAGAGGAGAAATTAATCATGTAAAAAAGAAAATCTTGATTAGGAGGAAAGAATAATAACAGAAACTACAAGTGGTAGTCTAATCATGATTTTTTCCCCTCTTCTCTCTTTCTAGCTCGCAAAAAGAGGCTAGATACAATAGAAGGGGAAGACCTAAGAACTATAAATCTCTGGCAAAAATAAATATGAGACATGAAGGTTAGACTGAGTAGTAGTTAATGGTTGAATTTGGTGTTGCAACCATAGTCATTCCATTGTATCAGTATCTCTGAAAATGGAGCCAGCAATGGCTTTCCTATGTGAAGTTAGATTGGGACTTAAATTGCTAGAAAGCCAAAGGGAAGTTTGAAAATCTGGAAAGCTATATAACTGATGCCGTCATGTGAATGTGGTGGTATACTCTTATGAATGAGGCTTTTATCCCAAGCGCAGGCTGAACTGTGGTGGAAAGGGCCTGTCCTGTCATTTGCTGTAGTGATGAGCCCAGTGATCATCCTTCTCTTAACAACATTTGTCTGGATCCTTGACTCTCAGTTGTAGATTGTACTTCTAGAGTAAGCATGGTTTTAAAACAACTGGCCTACTGGGAAAGTGGAGGGCACTTAATGGTTTGAACACTCAGTCTGAGCTTTGTCTGCTGGGACCCATGAGGAAAGAATCTGTGTTTATCACTGTTCTCCAAAATGAACCTTGTTAGGCTTTTTAGTTGATGTGTTTTCTTCCAAGTATGATGTATAGCAGCACACTGAAGGCATTGAAAAAGCTGTATGAGGATAACTTTTACTGAAAAGATTGCTGTAAAAGTAAACACATTCACAACAGAATAATGGAACAAAGGCCAGTTTCCAGCTTACCTCTCTTAGAGGGAGGAATGGGCTTTTGAAAGTGATTGCATGGGTGAACGCAATTTGTACTACTTTTGCCTCTCAATTGTACTTTGGACAGCTTTCAACTATGTTTGAAACATCAGAGAAATTTCACTTTTGTCCCTCAAAGGGGAAGTGGCTAAATTGATTTCAGTTATCTGTCTGGAAAAATTCTCTCTGGATGCATAAAACAACTTTATAAAGCAATAACGTTGAAGCCCTGGGCCATAGCTACCATCTATAATTACACCACACACACACACACACACACACACACACACACACAATTAGCAATAAAAATGCATAGTTTCTTTTTTGGAACTGTTCTGGCTGAATTGCAGGTGTTTATCATTATTTCTAAATAAAAATCTCTGAATGGATTGTGACAGCTTTCAGACAGGTGCTATTTAAATAAGTAAGTAAATAATAAAACATTGGAGGAATTCTGATTACATTTTTTCAAGTAGCTAGAATAATAATTCTGAAGGCCTAACAGCCTGAAGCTTGGCAAGTTGAGTGACAGCTCTGTAGAGGAGCCAATGGACCTGCTTAGAGTATCATTGCTCCACAGTTATATGGAAGATGGAAAAAGCATAAAGGTCAGATGCTGCACTTTTAAGTTGCCTATTTCCATCTAGGAGTTAATGAGTACTTTGAAAGAATTGCACAGTTGAGCACTCTACAAGAACAGAGAATAATATATTGTGAGGTGAGGTGTAACCCAAACACAGGGAGAGAAGTTCTTTATGTATACTGGAAAGCTTTGATTTCATACCTGGGTCCTGGATTTCTGTTAAAAGTATTTTGGTCTGTACGTCATTGTGTGGTGTTTGGTTGGGGACTAAGGATTAGGATTGCCTCCATCATCCTGATCCTCCATAGAGTTTCATTGTTTTTCCTTTTTTTTTTTAAATACAGCGTTCTGCTGTTAGCCTAGGTCTGTATAGAACACAAAAAATCTTCTCGCTCCAGATTCCAAATGCTGGAATTACAGGAGAGTGTCCTTTACCCCCTGTTTAATCAGTTCTTTGTTAGGCTTGAGTTAAATAAGAAGTATGTGCAGAAGAGTTAGTACAGAGTATGAACTGTATAAAGTTTAAAAGTGACTGAATACATGAACAGAGAACAACGAGGCTCTTCAGTTGTTTGTCCATTTGGGGGGATATATTCTGAGTTTGCTCCTGGCTATCTTATGTGTAAGTAAATGAAGAAGCAGGAAGGGGACGAAAAATGTGTACAAGAGTTAAATAAATGGCAATGAGCATGAGGTTAATCAGGGTCAGCACTAATAAGAGTTTCCCTTATTTCCCACTTCCTATATCTCTCACATTTGTTTGACAATCGACATATATACTACCCTATCCTGCATTTAGTTCATTATTATTTCATATTTTTGTTTAGAGTGCATATTTGTCTACATGCATGTATGTGTGTGTGCATACATGTGAATGTGTGTCAGTACCTTCAGAGATGTTCAATGCCCTGGAGCAGTTGCAAGCTACATCATGTGGGTGCTGGGAACCAACTCTTGTATTCTTCAAAAGCAGCAAGCTCACCTAACCTTAACGGTGAATGTTATAGTACAAATGAACTTTACGTTCTGATTTCCAGATCATTTTCATTTTTCTAGTGATTTCTTCTAATACCAACAAATCTCTATGTTACTTTTAAGAAATCATTTCATCAATTTGGCATGCTATGCAGATGTTATTTCTAGTATGAGGCTATAACTGTTGATGATAGTTAATAATATTCCAAGTTATTGAATGTTTGTTGTATGTTAGACGTTTGAAAGATCTTTGTCTTGATTTTATTAAATACTCAGTACTTTCTAAGGAATGGTCTTTATTAAAACTGTTTTGAAGATTAAGAAATGGAAATCAACGAGGTTCAATAATCTTTTCATGATCAAAAGAATATGACATGTTTCATAAGAATATTTAGTATCATAGAATATTTACAAATAGTATATCGAAAGTGAGAGAACTCAGAAATAGCACTGTGTGGCTAGGGTAGATGAGTTCTGATAAGTAAATTCCTAATAATCTTCTGGTTTTGAATGGTGTTTGTTAGAAAGATCCACAGTCTAGTTGATTTTCTTAATGATTCTATCAAGGAGAAATGGGTTACTGTTAGAAGTAAAGATATAAAAGAAGTTGAT
Organism: Cricetomys ansorgei; assembly: GCA_026225945.1. NCBI lineage: Eukaryota > Metazoa > Chordata > Mammalia > Rodentia > Nesomyidae > Cricetomys > Cricetomys ansorgei. The sequence continues at coordinate 9,525,971 of JAMJFZ010003268.1, forward strand.
ATATCTTGTGGTTAAAGCATTGGAATAAATGATTCAAAAATAATGGCCAATTCTCAGTCAGCCATGGGGTCTGTTGATTTGGCCTCATGCCTGTTCCATTATAAGGGTCAGACGAGCTAACTTTTCAAAACACAAAATAGAGCCTCAAGATACAGAATCACATTTCTGGTTCCAGATCTATTTCTCTCACCATTCATTATTTTAGAAAGATATATTTCATTGTACTATTTTCATGTTTTAAAGTGAGTAACTTAGTGATATGACTATATCTGATGTGATATTAATATGACATTATTGTTTTTACTAAAGTATTCTCAGATAAGTGAGTATTGACTTTTACATAGCAATATTATTTTAAGGGCAATTTTTAAATCTAAGTGTTCAGAGTGTGAGGTATGAATTCTTTGGCTATGTACCTAAGACTTCAGGGAAAATTAACTTTGGAAAAAAGCAAGCAGGTAACTGCTGAAAAGGATAAAGGGGTTTATTGTGTTTTGCAGGATACATATTAAGTGTCCAGATTGCAAATGGATTTATTTTATATGAGCTGGACATTATATAGTAAAGCTGAATGCAGAGTTCTATCCTTGGATATAGTGATGCTCCATGTCTAACAGGCTCCAAGAAGTCTAATTCTGAAAACTGAAGAACAGTTCCATTGCCATTACCATAAAGTATAGTTACTTATTGATCTTTCATGAATTGCTCTAGGGCTTATAATTGTTGTACCTAGATGTTTAATGAATCAGTTGAATAATGAGATCAATACACTGTCCACATTTCTCTCAAAAACTAGTGATCACTTGCAGGACCCTGTCTGTGTACATTTATTATGTAGACAAACATATGAGCATTTAATAAATGATAAGTAATACAAGCAGCTATGCATTAAAGAGGGTGAGACTGTAACTTTGGATCAATTTTAAAATGCATTCACTTGACATAGATTTGAAATGAATCAAATGGAATAAGTATGAACTGCAAGCATAATTCAGGGATATGAATATATGTGCATATTCATTAATACTTAAGCCTCATGGTATCTAGATCTATTGCTTTTAATCTAGATACAGTCTTCATATCCCTGTCTCTGAAACCAGAACAGAAAATCATTCTAGTTTCTCCATTTATTCCCCTTGAATGAGTTAGGAGTTAGGAATGAGTCCTAGGGATCTTTTGTATTGACTTGTACTTAGATCTTGTATTTAGGCAGTGGACACTGAAAGTCGTCCTTACTTGAACTTGCTATATTGACCTAATCTAGACTCCATTTAATGAAATGTATAGTTCCTGGCACTTGAATTTCACCTGAGAAGATTTTGCTTCAATCATTGATTACTTCAGATAGGATTCTAGAAGACCCAAATTGTTTATCTTAATAGTTTTACTGACTCCTTAAACAATCTTATAAGTCCTATGATCTTTTGACCGTAATAATCCTACTTTACTTGTAAGTAATAAGCAACTAACTCATCTATGACCTCACAGCTTAACGAGTCTTTATTTTAAAACTGTCACAGGCTTGATGATATATCGGACACAAAGATTGTAGGAAAGCAGCATATTCTGGGTTTGTTTGGTCTACAGAAAGAAAATTTTTAAATAATGTTTAATTTATCATGATATTCAAATAGCATTAAAAGTGACAGAAGGAAAAAATTAATACAAAACTGCATGTGGAAAATACAGAAGCAGTTGTATTGATGTTGCAAGGATTAGCGTTTAAGCATATGTTTTTGGAATTGTGGATCTTCTATTGCTTTTCTTGACAAACAACTTGTCTGATGTCCAAATCTCCTAATCAGTTTCCTTGATTGCTTCATGGTTGAGTTGTGTGTGTGTGTGTGTGTGTGTGTGTGTGTGTGTGTGTATGTGCATGTAGAAGCCAGATATAGATATTGGGTGTCTTCCTCTGTGACTTTCTGTGTTATTTCATGGGACAGGTTCCCTCATTGAATCTGGAGATGAACATTATAGCTAGACTGGCTGGCCATAAATCTCTAGTGTTCTCCTGTCTCTTCCTCCCTGGTACTTGAGTTACAAGCATACACATTGCTATGCTCAGTTTTTTGTTTGTATTTTTGTATATTATTATTAATATTATTATTTTGACACTGTTTCACTCTGTGGATTGACTGTCCCAAAACCCACTGTATAGACCAACCAGGCTGGCCTCAAAGTCACAGAGATCTCACTTTCCTCTGTCTTCCAAGTGCTGGGATTAAAGGCATGTGACCAGCAAGGTTTTTTTTTTTTTTGTCTTTTTGAGACAGAGTGCCTCTGTTGTAACTCTGATTGGCCTGGACCTCAGAGAGATCCACCTGCCTCTGCCTCCCAAGTGCTGGTATTAAAGATGTGCACCACCACCACCTGGCCTTTTTTTCTTTAAATAGATGCTAGGGACCTAAACTCAGATCTTTTTTCTTGTGTGGTAAATACTTCAACTGACCTATTCCCCAGCCTCAGCACCACATTTCTAATGTGTGACAAGGGAATGAATATTTTCAGTTTGTTATTTTAAACATTCTCTTTCCAAAAGGTATATTTTTCAAAATTGGAAAGAAGAAATTTAATGGTTTGTTACATTAACTCTGACTTGCTTCTGCGTACTGGATTCTGTAGTGGTTGCTGGTTGCATTGCTCTGTTTTGTGATGACAGATTCTATTATTTATTTAATGACAAGTAGCAACTCAATTGTTTGAGGATATAAAGAAATTGAGTCAATTATTTATAAAATAATGTTCTCCCTGTGAGAGTCAGCATTCACTACTTAAAGTAGGAATGTATCTTAAAAATGGTATCTATGTCTTTGTACACAATGAGTCCTTTAGTTCAACAGCTTGCACAGACATTTAATGAAATGTACTTCTGAATGTCAAGACTAGGATTTCTGGTTACAGTTTTAGGTTTCATCAAATGCTTGGATCCCACGTGTCCACATGTCCACTTTTTCACATGTATACCCTTCTCTGATACACATTTTGAAGTGTGATAGACACTACCTTTATAGTCTAGAAAGGATTAACAGCTACAGTATGCACTAATGAAACTTCTCTCAACCTGAAATCCCAGATGATCATCACAGTATTGTCTCTGTTTAAAAAAAAGATCTCAGAAATTTGTTCTGCAAATGCATGGCTCCATTGGTAGTGGGTGTGGTTGTTATTCATAAATTTGTTTCACATTTGAATTACTAAATAAAGGTCCAAAGAGATTCTGATGTGAAGCGAAGATCAAGAAACTTTGATCTGAAGGTGTGATGAAATTTGTGAAGATGCGCAATAACTTAAGAGTACTTTAAAACAAAAATTCACAATTTAAAGCAGTTTCAAAGAAAAGTAAGTGAATAATCTGGGAAAGATACTACAGCTCTCTGATTCACCGTGGTTTATTTGGACAATGGCTAATTCAGCATTATGCCCTAGAAATACATTACCCAGAAACTCACTAAAATAAGACATTTAGTAAACTAGTAAGGTAACCTTATTAAATTGACTTTGACTTTAAAAGTCCACGTTTCATATTTAAATTATTGAAGAAGATTATTATGTTGTTTAATCCTTCCATTTTTATAGATGTCTACAATGTATTCTGATCATATTCATCCTGAAATAGCCCCTTGCAACTCCTCTTGGAGCCATCCCAATATGTCTCCCTCCAAAGATGATGCCCTTTCTTTAATAACTCACTGAATCGTGAGCCCTATACCCATAGATGAGAGGCCATCCACCAAAGCATGGGAAACTTACCAGTTGGTAATATGGAATAGGGCCATATTCCTTATGAAAATTTGTTCTCCCTCTGCAGCATCCCTTAGCTATCAATAGCTCATTAGGCTCCCCTCCCTCCTCCGTGCTGGAATTTTGACTGACTTGGTTTTGGTGTAGATGTTGTGCAAGCAACCATGGTTGCTTTGAATTTGTGAGAGCAATAGCCACATCTTGTCTAGAAGACAATATTTTGCACTAGTTTCCTTTCACCACTGGCTTTTGCAAATTTTCTGCCATCTGAATATTTTTTCCCACTGTATTTTGAAGAATTAAATACTGAATTAATGTTTTCATCATACAACATTAGCAAAGGGGTTTTATGTGTTTGCTTTTTTTGATAGATAAAGGAAAAGCTAAAAGTCACAACTTATATGATTAGTTTATGTGGATTTAGGATTTTTTCCTGTCTCATGGTACATGCTTTTCCTATAAACAATTTCTCTATATTGCCAGGTTTATTAAATATGCATTACAACATCAGGTACTCTGTAACACTTCCAAGGTTCCAGTTGATTTTACTGAAATGCTTGATATAGTAGAAACATTTTTATCTCTCTCTTAGGTTAATGAGATTTTACTTTTAGTGCATGAATAAACATATTTAATTGATCATTATATTTGATAGAATTAGATTCTGTAGCACAATTTATTCACTTAGTGATTACAAAATGTAATACAAAAGTACAAAAACATAAAGTGGTTGATAAAAGTGTATTTATCAATGAAATTAGAGAAGAATTGATATTATGGCCTATGCATTTTTCATGGGAAACTATATTTTAAGTTACAGCAATAATAAAATTATCACCATGGAGAATCTTTAGACCAGCTGAAGATAACCCAGAGAGACTTTGGTTTCATTCCCCAGGTTGCTACATTTATGCTCTTGTTGGTATCAATGACCTTGTGATGCAACTCCAAATTTTAAAGAAGTGTTAATGAATTTCATCACAGCTATGAGAATGTTCCCATGGAGAACCGCATAGTACTACTTGATAAGATTTAAAATGAAAAAACTACCGAAAGCGAGCTCCAAATCCAGTATTATTTTAATATTTACATGAGAGTTCAGAAATGATCTTTATATAACATGAGAAACATTTATTTTACTTTTCATTATTTATTTATTTATCCATTTATTATTTATTTTGGTTTTTTGAGACACGGTTTCTCTGTTGTAACTCTGGCTGTCCTGGAACTCTCTCTGTAAATCAGGCTGGCCTTGAAGTCACAGAGAACTCACCTCTGCCTCCAAGTGCTAAGATTAAAGGCATATGCCACCACCAGCCTGGTTGAGAAACATTCATTTTAGAGTGGTAAGTGACTTAAAGACATCACATGTATTTCACATGCATTCTTCACAGATGAAAAGACTTTTCCTTAAATCTTTATTCTTTTAAAGTCATAATAATACCTACTTTTTATTGAGATAGATTCCAATAATTTATTCTGTACAGCAGATAAAGAAATGTATCTGACCATTGTTGGCCTACATGAATAGCAGACTGTTTAAGGCCTCATCTCAACATTCCCTGTGATGATGTTTTGACATAGGCATTAGAGGAAACATTTGAGACTCAGATATTTTAGTTAAGCCTCAAGCTAGATAATTGAAGATCTTCTTGAAAACTAATGTGTTATATACATTTGAGATTGCCACTGAGATTTTATAGAATACAAGTAGATAGTAAGATAGTTTCTAGTCTAAAGCAAATTAACATATTCACTATTAAATATTGTCTAGTTTTATTTTATGTGTGGCAAGACTTGTTAACTTCTAAGTACTCTCTAATATGATACAATAATTTTGCAAACTATAGTCCTCGTGTTTTATGTTTCATGCTATTTTGTATCCTTTGGACTTTAGTATCTTATTAATAATATATACCTGATTTCATTGCCACATGTTCATACACAATGAATTTTAACATAGTCACTCTCCTATTACCTTAATGTGTCTCCCCCAAGCACTTGCTAATCCCCTTAATTCTTAAGTAACTTCTTTTCTATGTTCTTTTTCAAAAAATATTTTTAGATTTATTTTATGTGTATATCAGTGTTTTGGCTACAAGTAAGTGCACCTCATGAGCCTTGGAGGCCAGAAGAGAATATTTTAATCCTTAGAACTTGAGTTACAGTTGGTTGTAAGCCATCATATGAGTGCTCTTAGTCACTAAACCCTCACCCCAGATCCCTGTCTCTATTTCCTTGTCTTTTTCCCCTGTGACTTAATTAGTTTAATTAGATTTCTGTGCAAAAGCATTGGTAATTTAGCAGGGCTTAATCACTGAATAAAATCTGCCTTTATTCCCCCCAGCAATTTTTACCCTTAAGTCTCAAGAAAGGGGCTGGGGCTCATGAGAAATTCCCACTTACACCCAATAGTTGCCTGCAAATCTTAAGGGAGGAGAGTGGTATCTTATGTAATCCCTTCCCCCATTAGCAAATGTTGACATGCCTAATCATGCGCAGGTGTTCTTTAGGTAACCAGATCTGCTGTGCTCTAAGGGTAGCATTCCATGGCACTTCACACTACATCTGGTTCTTAGATTCTTCTCCTTCTTCTGCAATGTTCTTGAGCCTTGGAAGAATTGTTATCAGTTTGCCCTCCTCAGGATTGTGCACTCAATAGTCGGTCTTAGCACTTTGACTAGATATGAACTTCTGCAATAATGGCCGCCCCTTTCTAAAGGAAGCATCTCTAAACCAAAGCAGACAGCATTGATGTGAATTTGTAGCAGTCCATTTGACAGACGTTTTTATGGTATGATATCAGTAATATCTTACCCACTAGGGCTCATGTCCTTACCAGCTATCTTAGTTTTCTGCCTTTTGCTGTGATAAAATATCATGACTAAAACCAACTTAGGAAAGAAAGGTTTATTTGTTTCATATGTCCCAATCAGAGTCCATCCTGAAGGGAGGTCAGGGCAGGGGCTCAATATAGGAATCTGGAGACAGGAACTAAAACAAAAGCCATGGAGAGGTTTTGTTGACAGGCTTGCTCTGTATACTCTTTTATACGGCCCAGTACTACCTGTCTGGGGGTGGTGCCCCACACAGTAGGATGTGCCTCTCACATCAATGATTAATCAATAAAGAAACTTGTCTGCTAGCCAATCAGATGGAGGCATTTGCTCAACTGAGGTTTCCTTTCTCCAGAGTACATTAGCTTGTTTCAAGTTGACAAAAGAAATGTATTTTTATAGTACCCCCAAACTCCTCCCAAACAAAACCCAAAGAACCAATTATCACACCAGTCATGAACTTTCTTTCTTTTCTTTTTTCTCCTTTCTTTCTTTCTTTCTTTCTTTCTTTCTTTCTTTCTTTCTTTTCTTTCTTTCTTTCTTTCTTTCTTTCTTTCTTTCTTTCTCTTTCTTTCCCTCTCTCTCTCTCTCTCTCTCTCTCTCTCTCTCTCTCTCTCTCTCTCTTTTGTTTTTCAAAATAGGGTTTCTCTGTTGTAACTCTGGCTGTCCTGGAACTCACTCTGTAGACCAGACTGGCCTCGAACTCACAGAGATCCACCTGCCTCTGCCTCCCAAGTGCTGGGATCAAAGTTGTGTGCCACCACCGCCAGACTCAGCCATGAACTTTTAACTAGGTGAAACAGGCCTCAAATCATGTAAATTATTGATTATCTCATCTAGTAAGTTGGCATTAGTGGTAATATCCTGTATGCCAGTCGGGGTCCAAAGCTGTGTAAATTGGTGATGTCTATTTTCCCTTTAGAATACATAGTGCCTCTGGCACTTATGAAGGCTATCTCTGTTCAAAGATGTTTTTGCATTTTAATTTTTATTTAGCTTACAAAGTAGCAGGTTTCTTTAAGAACTTTTCATTTGTACTTAGTTTTGATTGACCATCCTTAAAGTCTCTTCTTCCCCTTTTATTCTGCCTCATGCCCCAGTTAAACATGTGACTCCCGTTATTCCTCCTTCTTCTTTAATGTAGCATCTGTTTCTCAGGCCATTCCCTTAAAGCTTCTTTCTACCTCTTTCCTTAGCCCCTTTCTAGTTTCCTAGCCTCTATATACACTCATTTCCACATAAATACACACATGTGAAAATTAGAATTTATGACCTGCATATGAGAGAGAATATAAGACATTTGTGCTTTTGCTCATTGGTTAGCTCATTTATACAATATTTTCAGTTCCAACTATTTCCTTAAAAATTTCATGATTTTCATCTTTCTTTATGCATGAGAAATTCCACTGTGTATATATAGCACATTTTTTTCACCTGGTCATTAGGCTGATTTCATTTCCTACCTACTGTGACTAGAACAGCAATAAAGATTGATGAGCAACATCCCTAAATGGGACTTATATATCAAAACCCTCACAAGCCTCAGGGGTCTTCGAGGAAGGACACTGACAGTTGCACATACGAATGGATTCTAAGAGAATGAACAAGACGGCATTACAGAATCCACCCAACCCACTGTCAGTTCATTGTCTCCTAACTCTACTAGACTGTGAGTAGTGAGCTATAGATTGTAGAAACAAGCTAGGGAATTCACTGTCGTAGAGGCCACAAACAGTGAGCTGGAGAGAATGTGCAGTCTTTGTTTTAATTGGTGTTCAACATTAAGGTGATGGTAGAATGTTTTTGTCATGCCATTTAACACAGACACTAGAAAGGTGGAACTGCATTACCCAAATTACTCGTTTCCCTTGAAGTGTTTTATTTTGTTGTCTGTGGCTATTACTTTGAAGGATTTACTTATAGTGTTCCTGTATCTGACTGTTCTCACAGACAGTGAGCAAAGCAAAGCATGTAGATTATAGGTGGTCTTAAAATTCTGACTTTCTATAGAGTGTAATCTTACGTGTTGCTCATGTTACTTATGGAAATATATCAAATGAATGAAGTCAATGATTGTCAGTACAGGAAATGTAATTTAGGGAAGCTTAAGAGCAATATATGATAAGGTAGCATTTTGAGTGTTTAATTTTCAGAGACAGCATCAGAAGGGTCCAAAGTATGCATGAGATTTCATAGAAATTGGTAATGAAAAGTATAATAAATATACTGTCACAGTCGATATCCTGAAAAAAAACAACTCAGCAAGTCAATGATTTTAAACTCCGGCTGAGCAAGACTATGTGGGATCAGTTCTGTCATAAATGAAATCTTGACAAGGCCAGGGTTTGTTTAGAAGAAATGTAAGTGTTAATGCAAAGAGATGAAGAAGACATTAAGTAAAAAAAACCCAAAGGCAAGGCACTACATTAAACAGACATAGCAAAAGAAATTGTATTTTCTTTGATTATTATAAATACCACAGGGAGTATAAAGATAATTGAAAAGACTGTCCTCCGTGCTTCTGTGACAATTGTGTTTTGCTTGTGGATCCTGAACTTTTAGAAAGCACCTAATTCCTTTCATTAACATATTTGGTCATGCAAACTACTTAACCTTGGGGTGGTCATTTGCTTCTGTTGTCACCACGATTGTGTATTTCAATTTCCTTCTTATTTGGGTTGATTAACTTCTCCAGACAATCAATAAGAATAAAATGAGTGTAGCTGGATGTAAATGGATTGGGCTGAAGGCAACATTCTGATGTTCAGAGGAGAATTAGTGCTGCATGCTCAGGGTGTTGCATATAGCTATTTACTACAGGAACCGCGTAAGTTCTCCTTTCTCTCTGCAATATCAGTCTTATCCACAAAGTACTTCCAAGAGTTCATGATTGCCACAAAACAGTATCATTTTATTATTCATGTGTCTGTTAGTTGTCTTTTAAAAATAAAAGGGTACAACATGTGGTCCTTAAGAAAGTTTCCTTTGAAATTGCAGATCAGATATAAATGAATGAATTCTAGAACCTAGTAGCAAACAATATCAATAGACAGGGGTTAGTTTTCTGCCTATTCTTTCCAATTTTAATATCTTTTTCCTAGATTCTAAACCAGAAACAAAACAGCAGATCAAATTCTGCCACATGCAAATTATCAAGATATTTTTACTATTCCAAATTTAGAGATTAAGAGTTGAAAAATCAACAGCCAAATTTTGTTGGCTTTTTGAAAGAAAGCTTAACTGTATAGACCAGGCTTACCTAAAGTTCACACTCTTTCTGCCTCAACCTCCCAAGCAACTTCTGGGATTATAGGCATGCACCATCATGCCCACTGCAAGAAGATTTCTTTATGAAAATGTATGCTGATTATACTATGAAATGCAGTAGTTTCCTGTACTGACCTTGAGACTAAATCAGTTTTATGAAAACATTCAGAGCTGGAGTTCTCCCTCGAGAAATTCTATTCATGGAATCTCAGTGCTTATGATTTTTTTTAAATTCTGAGTATCTAAATATGTTATTTAGTCCACTAACAAATCACAGTCTTGTTCTGCAAGACATGATATAGATATTTGCTTAGAGAAACCCAAAGTTATAGCAGCTGTTTTTGGATGGATGGTAATGGACTGACAAGGTGTGTTATTAATTGGAGCCACATCCCAAACATTAACATATTCTTTCAGAAAATATTTTTGTGTGTTTTTGCTTGTTTACTTTTCACCCTCTTTGGAAAATCATAAACTTTATCTCCTATAACTTTGGTTGGGAGCTTGCCTTTTGATTCTAAGCCAAGATGTGACTGCACAATAGGATCAGTCAATGCTCTGAGAATGATCTCTCTGTGGAAAGCCATTTACATCTTTGTGAGGTTGTTCCTTGTTAGAGACTTAAGTGCTGATTGATATTTCCTTAATGTTATTAGGGTTACATCGTCCATCTCACTTCCACCTAGATCCCGGAGGCCATTTTAATGTTGTATTAAGCAGCCCAATCAATCAGTTTGTCAATATAGTACTTACTAAAAGACGTGCAACCAGGAATCTGAAGCAAAAATGTCCATTTTCCCTTTTGTTCCTTTTATTTTCCTTCTGTGACAATATGAGGGAGAGATAGCTCTTCATTAGCAAAAGGGTTTTGACACCATGGTCTTTGCCAATGGATCTAAACCAACAAGTCTATTATAAATCTCATCTGTTCCCTGCTTTATCTGGTTATATAGTTTAACATGAAGGGGTATCGCTGGAAAGATTATTATTTAGTGATGTGCAATTGGTTTCCTTTTATCATGTCAGCCTGAGAGACAAGTCACCAGTTCCATTGAGCAAACATCTTTTCCTTGGTAAATCTTGTTGTGACCTTGGCATGACTCTCCTCTATTTGGAAGTAATGATAGCCTGGCCCATTAATCTTTCCAATGATGTTGTCTGAACTCATGTAATGGTTACCAACCTTTGAGTTGCTCTAAGGAAATGAAGCATTATGCAAATGTACACCCATTCCACTGAGGTCACATTTTTCAGAACTTGCCCAGAAAGAATAATGCTGCATTCATGCTTGCCTCGGCTTTGTGAATGGAGCCTCTCAGGCATTGTGTTGCCCTTACCCATTTTGCTCTGTAGCCTTTATGACCTTCCCTAGGAGAAAGGTTTCTCTGCAGGGTAATTATGATGATTATGACTAATCCAGCCTTTTAAGTTAACATTTTACATCATCATGGACCATTAGAGCATCGGTGGTATTAGGAAGCTTGGGAGGGGTAGAACAGAAGTACCTTGGTTTCTTCCTCTGAAATATTTAGGGAATTTATCTTGCTTCTCCTTATTTCTGGAAGGCAAACCACAGAGTAAATCTTTAAAGAGACATTTTCCTGATACTTTTTCATTCCAAATGGTTAAATGCTTATAAAGTGTTAATGCCTATGTGAAAGCTTAATTTCTGGGGGACTTTTATATAGTTCCATTGTACCTGGATGAGAAAAATTAATCCATTCTAGAATATTATTTTTCAACCTTTCATAATTAGTTAAATACTCTAAAGCAATGCTCAGTTATAAGAACAATAGATACTTGACAAGTAAGAGGTCATTATTTGCATTTCAAAAGTATTCTTCATTTGACTAAATAATTGCACCAAGTTTCTGAATTCCACAGTGTACCTACGCATTTATTTACAGATGAGTAAAACTGTTTGACAAGCTGGTGGGCAGAAAAATTGAAAAGTGCAAGTGTTAGAAATCACTTTTTATTGAAGACTAAAATATACAACATGGAAAGGAGTTATAGCTGATTCATCATTCAAAAATTATACTCACTGAAATACTGATTCCTGTACAACTTTTTAAAAAAATTATTTGTATACGTCTATCTGTGTGAGTCTATGACATGTGTGTTCAGATTTCCACAGAAGATTAGTTGAGAGAGGTGGATGCCCTGGAGCTATAATCACAGGAGCTCCTGAGAAGCATGACATAGGTGCTGGGAATTGAACTCAGCCGCTCTGGAAGTGCAGGAAGTGTTCTTGATCACTGAGTTATTTCTCTATCACTGTAATAGTTTATTTTCTATTGCTGTGGTAAAACATGACCAATGCAACTTGGGATTATGTTTCAGAGGGTTAGAGTCCACGGTGATGGGAAAGCATGGTGGGAAGCAGCATGCACGGGAGTGGGAGAAGGTAGCTGAGTGCTCACATCTTGAACTGCAGCATGAAGCAAGGAGGGGAAGTACTTAAGCTCTCAAAGTCTGCCTCCAGCGACATAGTTTATTAAGGTCAAACCTCCTAAACCTCCCCAAACAGTGCCACTAACCGAGGATCAAGTATTCAAATACATTAGCCTATAAAGCACATTCCCATTCCAATTCCCACAATTCCCCTAGATAAAGCTTTTGAGAAACTGTTCTAGGTATTCCGTGTTCAATTTCTTATTATTAGTATTCACTGTGCCATTTCTACATCTATAAGTTAGGACAGTAAGAACAATAACACTTCTCCTTATAACTGCTATGAAATGATCTAATCCTTGTAAAAGTGATCAGTATAAGAAGTAGCAGACATCACCACCATTATCATCACCTTTAAGGACAGCTACCCCTTCTATCTTCAGATTTTATATGCATGAATTCAGTACCGAACATGTATAGACCTTTATTCATTACTGTCTCCTAAAATATACTCTAATATCTATTTCCATAGCACTGTCGCTGTACTAGGTATTTGTAAGTTAATTGTAGAATACGTATAGCGTATATGTAGATACTTTACCATTTAGATAAGGGTCTGGGATATCTGCAGATAAAGGGGCTTTTGAGCCAATTCCCTGATAATGCTGAAGGAGGCACACTGCCTCATCTTCACAATGCTACTACAGCTAGATATCCTCAAACTTGAACCTGCATCAGAATTGTCTGACGGCTTTGCTAAAACACAGTGTGTAGAGTCAAACTCTAAGCTTCTGATTGATGTATGAGGGGACCCTAAGACTACATTTCAGCCATTTCTCAGATACAGTTGGTAACTTCTCATCCAGGAAGCAACTTTGAGAGTCATTGCTCTAAGATACCTAATCAATCTTTTCTATAGCTCTTGCAAGTAGAAGACATCTGTAAGTGGTACATGGAAGTTATGGAATAAAATTTAAGATTATAAAGCATATTATTTTTATTCATACTGGTGCAAAAATATATTCTTATATTAAGTAAGTCTTTGACTTCTTTGGACATACATGTACATGTGGCATACACAGACACACAGATACACACAGATACACACACACACACACACACACACACACAGGGTGGGGTGGGGGGTTAAAGTAACTTGCAAAAAGAAAGATTTTAAGTGGGCCCATGCATCCATTCTAGGTCAAAAAAATCAATAGATGCTCGAAGGTAATATCTATGTCAAAGAACCTTTTAACACTAATTTTTAGGTACCCACCCTTGGTGGTCGTCTGTCTCTTTCTTTTCTCCTGTTAGGAATAAAAATAAAAATCTTTGAAATGGGAGAATTTGGCAGATTCCTTCAGACACACCATCAGCACAGGCTGTAATAGAAATGACTTCTGAAGTACTGCAGTCTAGTAGCTGCAAATTTTGGGCTTTATGTGGTCAAACACTTATGAAACGTTCAATCTACTCTGGAGTGATAGATATATTCTGGTTGCTGTTTCACTAGATGATAAGAATCTAGAACAAATTGAAAAGAAATTGCCATCCAAAGACCGGAGATAAAAACAGGGTTAGATAAAACTGTGATTAATAGTGTTTAAGAGGCAAATGAAAGAGAACCTGATGTGACTTAGAGTTAACAAAAATTCATCTGGTGTCCAGACAACACATTTGTCCCTATATTCCAAAGTTTCCCCACATTTTAGATAGTAAAATAACTATCCAATAATAAAAATTACCATTTACATATTAAACTAGAACTCTGTTATAAAGGCGAACAAATTA